>UYYF01004690.1:6179-41721 GCA_900618365.1 Thelazia callipaeda
ATATTCTCTTTTTCTCGGACTTGACTGCTGTTAACCTGTCCTGACCAGTGATGCCAACCTCTCTCAGGATTACTTCACGTCGCTTCTTGTCGTGTACCAGGATGTTCGGTCAATTCGCATTTATTTTGATTGCAGTTCTCACTCGTGTATGGACTCTGATCTCAACATTCTCATTCGCGACGACCTCCTGAACAGAATGACTTCACAAGCGCGGGAATGCTTTCAGACCATACTTTTTGCAGAGTCCCAAGTGGATAATGCATCGTAAGGACGTCATTGTGTCTTCTAGTATAGTCGTGATGTAACATTTTTCCGCACTGCGTTGCTAGATGGTCCACTATCTTCACACGTTGCCTACAATGTTGGCAGATACCTTTCTCGGCTCCAAACATATTTCTGGCTTGAAGGTGGCACTATCACGCTTCATTCTATGGCGTAATATTTCCAAATCGTAGCCGCATTGATGAGTTTGACATTGAGGCTAGCTCATTTCTGCGTACTTTGTATAGCTTTGCATGACGAGTTTTCTTTTCTATTTCGTTATACAAGGATGCTTTCTGAGGTTCCAGTACGCTTTCGACGGTTTGGATTTTCTACAAGGTTGTATTTAGTCTGAAGATAGGGCACAATAACTGCTAAGTACGTGTTGTGAGTCTACAAGGTTGTATTTAGTTTGAAGATAGGGCTTATCCTGCTTCAAATTTGCCGCTTTCTTGGTAAATGTGGGTGCACTTTCCACAAATAATTGCAGAAGCATAAGCTCACTTCTTTTTTCAACGCAATGAAGCCCAGGTTCTAGCTCGTCCCTTGGCAGATACAGTCTCTCTAAACTTGCAGGTTGACTGTGAATTCTGTATCTATTTAGTAACTGCCTGATGTCATGGTCAATTGCTTGAAAGTTTTCTGGTTCCAGTTTGAGCACCCCAATATAATAGTTTGAACCTTTGGCGTGCTCATTTACTGCCTTGATAAAGTTCTTGCCGTTCAATGCAGTTCTGGCTAGTCGCTCAGTTATCGCCAAAATCTCTAATCGCACATTATCGTAATTTTCTCGGGTCGGAGCACTATATCCTGTTTTCCACTATTCCAAGGTATTTATAACCTTGAGCTCCTTCTAAGAGTACAACCTTATCAGCGCATACTTCAGTATTAGGAAATGACTTTGCTGGGTTCACCTCTAATCCCACTATTTCTTAGAACCTCTGGACTTCTTCCGCCATAGCTTCTATGATATCGATAGCAAGGAGCTTGAGATCATTCACAAATAGTAAATGATTCGTTATATGCATTTCTTGATCGGTGGTATCCAATTGCAACCTTAGCCGATTCACGCGTGCATGTCGAAATTTTCAATACACGTAGTCAAGTAATCGTGATAAACTGAGTCGAACGCTTTTTTAACATCATACCACGTGATATATAACTGGTTTCTATGCTCTCTGCATGCTGCAAGATTCAATAGTGCCTGCTCTCTTGCACCTTGAACCTTTCCAACACCTAATTGGTTGTCTGCAAGTAGTCTTTTCGTAACAATATCTATTTGTATGACTTGTGCTATACATTTGGTTGTCAACTTGTAAAGGTTTGACATGCAGGTTATTGGCTTGAAGTCAGTACCTTTATCTTTCAGAATCAGATACGTCGTGTCTTTGTAGACCGTGGATCCTGTTCTTCACATCCAAACAAATCCGCCTTGTTATTTTGTATAGATCTAAATGTAACGAGGCACACTTCTTAATGAAGATGTTATAGACACCATTAAAGCTCGCCACCTTTTATTGGACAAACAGGACACTATCTTTGCAAAGTCGGCTTCATATGAGAAAGTATCATGCACTTCATAATCTGAGACGAATTCTTCCACATATTCATTGTGCCGATGATCATCATCTCCCATTTTGGAATTCCACATCGTGGCCCAGAACTTTCTGATTTCTTCTATCCTCACAGTGTGGCGAGACTGTTCCTCAATTAGTTTCCTATAGAACCGTCTTCTGAAGAACTCAGATCTGGTGCTTTGGATTTTGAATGCGCAATGGGACTCATAACTTTTTATTTTATTTGTCATAACTCTCACAGGCTCTGTGAGCGTGCTTAGAACCCCATAACAGTCACGTTTAAGAAAGTATGAGATTCATGCTCTTCAATCGCTTTTTGGCCTCCCCCAGGTTTTCACCATGTGTTTTCTTTACCAAATAGCGCTCTATGAAAGTTTTGTGAGTGTTATTCAAACTGCTGTGCCACCTGGAACTGCCTTGTAATATTAGTCATTGATTTGGGTGGGTTCTGTCTGGGATAATCCATCTGCCGTTTGTATTACTACTCCAAGTATAAACTGTCGTCATCCCGAGATTATTATCCGTGTCCACTTTGGTTTTCCTCACGTGCTTGGCTTCTTACATCAGCACAAGGTACTTCTATTTTACGTCTAGATAAGCAGACTCATATAGCATATTTTTCTCGAAATATGTGTCTTGTATTCTGGCACTCCTTGTTGATTTCTTCAATAATCGCTTCTGCGAGCATTGACGACCTACAGTACTAGTGATTGCAGAATTTGCTTACTTGAGTTTTTAGAAGTTAATTGTACGCACGGACTTCTCACTGTCTAGAAAATGACTCATCTCTCTCTCAGTATCTTTTCGAAGGTCACGAACCGCCTCCAGCACTTTGTCTGGCCATCTGCTCTATTGAGCCTTGATTTCACTGGTAAATTCTTCGAGCTTAACCATATCGCTGATACCTAGTTCCGGTACAGAAGCAGATAGTTTGCCCATACCCTTCGCGCTTTTTACAGCTTCATCTTTTTCCCATTGTGGTTTCAGATGCAATTTATTTCCATTTACTTCCGTTTCCTGCTTTGTAGTGCAAATCAACGCTCAGCGACTCATTTTCTCGGAATCAACAACTCAGGAGCGTAGCAAAGTGCACAATATTATGATATAATATATTGTGAAAATTTTTACCTAGTACTATATAATATAGTGTTTTACATTGAGATATTTAGCAGATTTGCTATTAATGCTTCCAACTTTCGTTTATTGCTCTTATTTTCTATCTTTAACTTACTGTAATAAAATTTTCCAAAGTACTGTTTTCTGTAGTTATAGTTATGCAGGTGGCATGGCGAGAGCGTGATAGTTATTCTCGAATTAATGCAGCTTATAAAGCCCTAGAAATTAATCCTGAATGTGCGCCAGCTTTAATACTGTTGGCTGAGGAACAGTGTCAGACAATCATGGATGTGGAACAAACATTAAAGTATGGTAATCAAAAATACATAATCAAAAATATTTTTTTTGAAAAGGCTGTGGTGATGTCATGTTTATTTTTCTATATTTTCTCTGATCTCTCATCCCTAATATCATGCAGTCTCAAAGCAACAATTCTGCCATCTAGTCAAATAATCGTGACTTTTGTGAATATTTACTTGATTATATTATGATTCATGTAATGATATTGGAGCTGCTCATAATTCTGACTTTTAGTTTGTCTGAATCCTATGTTTTAGCATATTTTTAAATAGTTGTAATGTTTGGTTATGCGATCTTTATTTTATGCATATATTAAAATTTAGTGATCGAGTTTCTGTTCATTACTCTTATTTTTATGACGTTCCAGACGAGCTCTAAAAGTAACAGAAGCAAATTATCGCAAATCTCAATCACAAGTGCACTATGATTTGTCGTCAGATCCTGTGCATAGTAAGTTATTTGAATTTGTATTTTATAACTCTAAGTGTTTTACTTCATAATGTTCAAATTCATGTTGACGACTACTAACTTTGTATGTCTTTTCGTTTATTTTCTGAAGAAAGATGCATTAAGTATTGTAATAAAATTTCTGCGTTCAACTAATGCAATTTCAGGGCGTGATGTCAATTTGCTTGTTTTTGTACGCCGACGATTGGCTATGTGTGCGAGACGACAGGGCAGATTGCGCGAAGCCGTCAAGATAATGCGAGATGTTAGTCTGTCAAATGAGTTTTTCATTTTAGTTGTTTCCAAATTAAAATTCATCAACAGTTAAACTATACCTTATTATCCACCTTGACTTCTGGTTCGAAAACTTGGAACAATGAGACATTATTGTCGTACAAAAATTATGATTTTTTTAGTGCTTCATTAGTCTTGAACTTTTTCAATGGTTTTAGCTAATCAAAGAGTTTCCGATGCTCAGTGTTATGAATATCCATGAAAATCTGATTGAGGTGTTGTTAGAGCAACAGGCTTATGCTGATGCTCAAGCCGTTCTTGCTAGATATGACGGTAGGGATTTTCCGTCATTTATTTAAACTATTGCATAGAGTAGTACTGCTCATTAGATCTTCGTTGAATGATGATTTTTGTGCTTTGTATTATGTAATCTTTCTTTATTACTTTTTCCAGATATTAGCTTACCAAAATCTGCTACTATATGCTTTACATCGGCCTTGTTAAAAGTAAGAATTGTAGCTGATAAGTAAGTATTTTTTACACTTTGTAGCGTGTTTTCATGAAGACTTCTAGATTCCACTTTTTTTTTACCGAGAATGATCGATTTTTTTATTGCATGAAGCATTTTACCTTCATCAATAATTTTTAGGACTTTTTTAAGAGATACATTATTCATTTTAAGATTCACACCAGATCTGGTATTACGTCGAGGATTAAGTGCTGCAGAATTGAATGCAGTTGATGCCATACATCGAGCAGTGGAGTTTAATCCTCATGTTCCAAAATATCTTTTGGAATTAAAGCCACTGATTTTGCCGCCAGAGCACTTGTTAAAACGGGGGGATTCAGAAGCGATTGCTTATTCGTTTTGGCATTTACAACATTGGAAACGGATAGACGGAGCTCTTTTATTACTTCAATGTACATGGGAAGGAAGTGAGGATCTTTTGTTTTGGATTATTATTGACAAAGTGATAGTTATTTCATAGAAAATAAAATCATGCATCACTATATAATTTATTTTCATTTGAGCATTCCGATTAGTACCAAATCCGCTAGAAAAAGGACATCTTTTTTATCCATATCCATCGTGCACTGAATCTGCTGATCGTGAACTACTTCCATGTAAGTTTTCTTACTTATTCATCATGACAGATTTTTTTCTAATAGTATTTTGAACTATGTGTAGCACTAGTATAGCTTTATTGAGTCGGATTATTGATCATCATGTTTTAAAAGAAATTATCTTTTGAAGCTTGGCACGATGTATCAGTGTACCCGAAACGTGATTTGCCATTTTTCACTGTTCTCACGGCTTTGCTTTTCTTCATGACTGCAGTTTTAGCTGTCGCCACTCATCAATATCCAAAAGTAATTTTTCGGTTGGCTTTTTATATTGAGATCTCACAATATCAGTAAAGCGGTATCAAGATAAGTATTTTGATTGGTACGGAATCCCTTAAGAATCAAGAAGCTTGTTATAACAATATCAAGCATCAGTTTTGATGCAATTTTCTAGTATTCTATAGTTAGGCATGATTTATGAGGGTACGTAAAACTACCACATAAATTACGTATTTTATATCCTTCTTTGAAGCTTTAATATCATAATTTAATGTAGAGTTTGGATGATAATTTTTGGATTAGCGTTCCCTGCTTATTTTTAATATCTCATGAATTTGTACATTTCAGGAATATTTACAACCCTTAACATCGATTACAAGTATATTCTTTGGCGTAGTTGATGGCGTTTTTAGTCTTGTCCCAGACAATGTTATTAACCTGCTTGCTTCCAAACCTTATGTCCCGCCATCTAGTGATTCTGTTGGTTAAACTTCATACATACAGAAGGAAAAGGATGAAAAATATTTATATCTTGAAAAGTTTGCTAGAATTTTGCAGGTTTTGATTTTGTTAGACGAAAGTTATGAATTTAGAGAAATAATAGAAATTTTAGCTCTTATTTTGAAGGATGTTGAAAATGGTTTGCATTGCTTAAAATTGATTTTCATTTGAGACAGTTTTTAATTTGCTTTTTTCGCTTTTGAAGTATTGCATCATATTAAAAGTACGAAAGTATGATTCTGTATTCTCGTTGTTCATTTTGCTTTGTTTCTTATTATCAAAAAATTATCTCAAGAATTTGGTCTGAACTTTATTGCTGTCATTATCATGATGCTTAATAACAGGAATTAGGTGGGCAGCTACGACATTTGATTAATCTGCTTTTTGCTTAACTTTTATTAGGAATATTTTTTCACCTTTTTATTTTTAAATTAAGATTCGAATGCAGAGATTATGTTGCAGCGTGATTGTTAAGATGGCATTTTATGGTATTATAAACATAAGTGGTATTTTTATGTTTTACTTTATTTGTTTACAACATGGTTTTCTGCCAATTATGAAGTTCCATTCTTTTTGAATTACTTTTGCAGATCTCCATGCTTGTTGTTAGATGTGCAATATTGTTGCATAATTAAATAAACGGTTTTTTCGCATAAAAAAAATGTCATGATTCAAGTTCTGGTTTGATTGTTTCTCTCAGAAGATTTTATGTATATTTAATGACCTCTGGTTAAAAATATTTTCCATTTTTTTTACTTCCAGCTAGGTTATTCCTTGTGTGGAACTTCGTTTTCTGACATATTTCTGAGGCTTCACTTCACTATGAAGACGAAAGGCGATTGCAGACACTAGTGTCAAGGGATTTATTTCTTTATTGGTAATCATTATTCGTAGATTTAGTAGCTCGTCATTCTGCAAGAATGATGGTTTCATTCTTAATATTTCTGGATTTCTGTGGGAGTGAGGAGACAACCGTTTTTAGAGGTTGTCATGTCGAATGGGGGGCAGTTCGGTACCGCTCTCGAAGCGAAAAGACTTTGTGAGAATTTGCTTTCCGACCTGAGGACGCTATCAACAGAAGCAAGAAAGAAGTATTCTCAGGTTAAAGAGGTAGACGTTTACGCTATATGATAAGTGTTGCATTCATGTTTGTGAGGTTTTGATTTATTTTCAAAAATTGTTGCAATAACCCGTTTTGTGTGGGTCAAAAAATTTCGATCAAGAATCATGGTGCGCGGGTTAGGTAGGTATTTTTTCGCCCCTCGAAAATACGTGAGTTAAGGTTTTGCTGAATTTACGGTTAGTATCTCTCTGGTCGCTCGTACTATATTTTATTCACTTTGCAGATCTTGAATGCTCGCAATTTTTAGGCAGCAGAATTCGGTCTAGTGAAAATAAAGAACATCAGTGCTGCATCCAATGAGCACACTTTGCTGACTAATATTCGTGAAGCTAGTGCAGAAATATTACAACCGCTTATTTTGGGTTGTTCGAGTAAGAATGCTCGTCTTGTTCAGGTTTCTTTGCAAGCCATCCAGAAAATGGTGCAACATCGAGTTATCGAATCTGTACGTTTTCTGTTTCGTTATTTCATATTTTTAGTCGAAAGAAAAGTAAATATTACAATAAATCAATGCAATCACCTATCTCAGGATGCTTTTTCATAAATTTTTGTTTTTATTAGCCACAGTAAAGAAGTGAGATTTCGATTTATAAAAGAAACAGGAAAGGTTATATATTGCATTTTTTTAAAATTTTCCATAATAAGATTTTCGATGTGTCAAAGAGTCAGTTAGGAAAGTGGGCGAAAAGTATAATGCTGCGGTAGTGCGAGCTTGGTTTTGAAACAGGGCAATTAAAAGCTAATAGATGTCGGATATAACAAAGACTACTGAAGCATTCAGTATGAAAGCTGCAAGCAGAGTTTATTTATACTGCAAATAAATAGTATTTACAGGCTTCGGCTCATATTATAGTCAGTGAACTGTGGCACTTAATGGAAGCTGAGTGTGAGGAACTACGAATTTTGCAAACTTTAGCTCCTCTTGTTGGCACTGAATTGTTGGTAACTGGACAATGGCTTTCAAAGGTTAGTTTTGTAAGAAAATTGCTAATAAACTGTTGGTTACTATAGACCATGTATTTTTATTATTTTTTTCAGTGCTTAGTTATGTGTTTCCGTTTAAATTTTGCAAAAGATCCTATTGTGATAAATACGGCATCAGCCACTGTTCGACAGTTGGTGAGCTGTGTTTATGAACGAGTTGTCCAGGTAGTTTTATTTCAGAGATTTATGTTCTAGAAATTTGCTTTTAAGTGAAGAAAAATTATGTTCCAAAGATTTATTTGTTATACTATATATTTTTATTCTGCTCATATTATATTTTAGTTTGCGTATCGCGATTTTTTCCAGTCTAAGGTTGTTAAAGGATATGAATCTTAATAAATATAATGATTTAGTAATTTGTATTTCAAAACTACTGATAATGAGGAACTGTAAAAAATTTTGTTAAGGAAGATAGCTGGAAAAATTCTGAAGTGACGGTGAGTCATCAAGCTCTTCGAGTAAATGCAAAAGCTCCACCACCAACATTAAGACCTTGCGCTTCAGACAGTTACATGTTGTTTTACGTATGTTGAGTTTCAACCATTCAAAAATGAGTGCATATTAAATTATGGTTAATCTTTCATAATTATGAATTAATTACGACCTGGAGTTTTTCTTGCTTATGTTTTAATTTCAGTTTTTTCGGATCTCAGTTATTAGAAATCGAAATTTTTGTTGTCCGATCTGTATGCTTGAGTACTGCTATTTCTGAATTCACATTATTACTATTGATTTCATTTTTTCAATCTGTTAAAAGTGCATTATTTTTTTCAGGACTTATGTTTGTTAATTAATGCCGAAGCTCCTTGTTGGTTGATTGGAATTCATGAAATGACACGTACATTAGGTTTAGAATTGCTGGAATCAATACTTTCTTCTTATCCTTCTGTATTTACTAAGGTTTCTTTCCGAAACGGCTGGTTTCCATTTTATTTATCATTGTGTAAGGAACATTAGCACTTCGTTAATTAGAACATTTTATTACATATTTTTAATAACCAAATGTTTCCATTTCTTTTTCAAGGGCATCGAATGTCTTTTTCTTGTCCGAAATCGACTGAAAATTTTTGCAGCATCCTGAGTTCGCGCAGTTATTAAAAGATGAAGTATGTCCTTTAATTATCAAACTGTTCGCACCAAATCACAAACAAATGCAAGTTTGTTTTTTGTAAATTTTCGTTTCATATGTAGATTTTTTTTTAATTTCAATCATTTTCCTTATATTTCAAAATCTTTTGAAGCATGATGCAGTTTTCTTTGTATTTCTAAATGCTGTGTATCGTATGTTGCTTGTATTTGATCTAATTTGAACTAGCAGATCACATCCCAGCATCCGTATTCTTCAAATTCTCGTTTGTCATCAGAATGTGTTTCATCACAGATACCCAGTTCACCAGAACGCGTATATTTTCCAATTTTGATGCGGCTTTTGCGTGTTATTGTAGTTTTGATCACATTGTATTATAACTTATTGGTTAGTTATTTTTATCACTTTACTTATTGGAAGTCAAATTGTGATTTAACACCTTACACTCTTAAGAAAAGGATTTATTTAGACTTCGTGTAGCTGTTAATTCAGATTTTATGTGCACTGGGTTTTTCTAAATGAAATTTCAGGTAACAGAGTGTGAAATATTTCTTTCTTTGCTCGTCAAGTTTCTAGAATCCGACAAACTTGGATGGCAACGCGCTATTGCTCTGGAAGTGTTACACAAAATTGTTGTTTTGCCTGAACTTTTGATGTACTTACATTATCGTATTGTATTTTTAAAAATTTCATATAATTCGATCGAAAAGCTTTAAAAAACTGGTTTTAGTTTTAATGGTTTTATTTCTCGCTCAAAATTATCGAGTATTACTGGGAGTAAATATTATTCAGATGGTTCTGCAAAAATTATGATGTGAAGCCAAGTGCTACGAAAATTATCAGCCTAATTGTATCTAGTTTAGCGGGATACGTACACTCATTGTTCCTATATCCTAATGTATCGGAAATTTGTAAGTTAATTTCGAAGCCGTTCTAATATCGCAGTTCATTCTGAATTAATTCTTGTGATGAGTTGTTTCATAGAAACAAAGGTATTTATGAGTAAAAATATTTAGAAATTATTTTAGTAAATAAGGATGAAGATCAACTGTGTGAAACTATTGTTCATTCAAGTACGCAATCAGGCTTCCATTATAATGGTGTGTGGGTCCCTCTGTGCGAGAATATTACTTCTAGGAAGTCTCTATTGTAATTTTTTTAGTTTTTCTTTGTGATAAAGTACCTGCTACTTCAATCAGCAAATACATTAGCTTTTGTCATCTCATACATCTTCTAGATTCGAGTAGTTTATGCTTTTATATCTATTTGCATTGCCAGCAGTGATACTTCATTCCAAACGAAGCATTTTTTTTGCTTATGTTGCGCTCTATTGTGTCTGCTACA
This sequence comes from Thelazia callipaeda, assembly GCA_900618365.1. NCBI lineage: Eukaryota > Metazoa > Nematoda > Chromadorea > Rhabditida > Thelaziidae > Thelazia > Thelazia callipaeda. The sequence continues at coordinate 16,498 of UYYF01004690.1, forward strand.
AATTATTATAAAATTCATGCTAGATAAAACATTTTTCAGGCTGGATTCGCTAGAAAAACACGAAGCATCAAATATATCAGATGAATATGCATTATCTTTGACATATAATTGTGTAATTAGCTGCTGTAATTCAGTTTTCGAAGCTGCCGAATCATTGCGTTCTCGAGAAGAAAGGCCAGGTTGTGCTTTATATGTTTCGAAAAGTTCGTTTAGTTAATTAATCAAGTTCATTTCATTTTGTTTTTCAGTTTGGATATTAAGTTCAGTTCTTACAGATGTGGCACGAGAATTGTATGACTCAACATATGCTAACCTTTTAACTGCAGTTTCAATTTTTCTTGGTGCAAGGTGTGCATTATTGATTTAAATCATGAATTTTAGAGTATTTTGCATTTTTTCTGTTCCAAATTGGATCTTTTAAAAGTAGACCGAAATTGTACCAAAGAGCCACTAACTCTTGACTACTTTGTACTTGCATCATCTTTTTTAATTTGTCGTTATTTCTGTTTGAATCATCGTAACGTTTTATGTATTTTCAGTGTTGACGAGAACGTTACGGATCAACTTCTGAAATGCTTCACTTCAATGACACTTTTATCATGCCGTTTGGGTAATACATCTGGACGTGATGCCACTTTTTTTGCATTATGTAGAGCTGCATTACCTCCCAAATATTTAGTGCGGCTTTTAAGTGGTATTCATGGTTTGTGTTCGATATCCACTTCATTGGTATCACTCACTTCTCATTCTTACATAGAAGACAAATTTGCTGGTATGTTGAATTTTTCCATGTATTTTTCAAGGGTTGATTTCTATGTATACAGGCTTTGTAATAAGTACTGCCTTTTTAAGGGATCATTTTCTGACTTTTATTTTATTGTTTTCATCTATTAAATTATGTATGCTTTTTAATTATTGCAAATATAATGCATGCAAGAATAATTTGATTTCTAGAACTTAAAATGGAAAAATTTGAGAATGATCTAGCATCCACTCAACCAAGTCAAATTGTAGCTGTTGGTACCATATGTCCAACTCCCTCCCTGCCATTAAGCATGTACAGTGCAACTATTATGGTACATGGCCTTTCCAAAGTTCTTTTGATTAGTTGTCTCGATTTTTTTTTCAGGATTTCGGTCTTGGTTGTTCTGTAATTTTTTTGTTTCGTGCATTTCAATTGTGCTAGCTTTTTTTCCTTTAGCTAACTGCCAAGAATATTCAAGTAGCGCGTGTTTTGGTAAGCTGTGCTACAACTAATGGTCACGAATTGGGGAATTGTTGGCATCTTGTTCTAGGGTCGATACAGCATTTAGTTTGGATTTTAGGAATGGCGCCAAGTCTTTCTGAGTGTACGTGGCATAGTCTTTCAAATCGCTGTTTCTTTTTAAATCTGTTCGAAAAGTATAAAAATTTTGCTTTTGAAAGACGGACCAATCTTCACAAATTCCTAATAAAACTCGAAGGGTTTGCTCGAGCTTCGAAAGTAATGTTTTAGAAGAGACTTGATAAAAACAAATTTTTATAGGTGAGGTTTGTGATGGAACTTCTCTTACGATTGCTTCACATTCTAATACTAATGTTCTGACAACAGCTGCAATGGCTGATATCCCAATTCTGGTATATTTACTTCACAAGTTCATTACAATGAAGTATTTGGAACTTCTTTAAGTACTGTTTATTTTCTTAAAATTTGCTATATATTTAGACGGTGATGTTGAACGAGTTGTTTGACTCAACGGCGAAACTTGACGAAGTTGCATTGCACCACGTAATTGCTGCTCTTTGCAAACTTTCTTCTGAAGCAATGACTGTAAGCAGTTAGAAATATTCATGTTGTATGTATCAGTGTGTTTGTGGATATGGTTGATATTTCAGGTTTCACAGTGTGGCTCACGCGAACCCTCATTCTTTCCTTTTGCAAAACTACTGCAAACAGGAATGGCAAATCTTTCGCGTTTAGAAGTGTTTTGGAAGCCGGTAACGGCTCATTTAATTGAGGTACTGCTGTTTGAGATAGGTCGTACTGTATCATAATTACTCTCCAATTTTAATAAATTTGATTCAATGTTGAAGGTATCAGGTCATCCTTACGCGAAAATACGAGAATGGGGAGCTCATGCCTTGACAGTTTTAGTGAAAAGTGCCTTCAAAACCAAAACTGGAGTCATAGAATCGGTTGTTCACTTATTATTTCACGTTTTTAGGAATTCGATCGATACTTTTGTTGTGTTGTCAGCGGTATTTCCCAGCTATCTGCAGATATGCTTATTTTTATTGCTTTTAATCGTTTTAGGTCATAATTTGAGTAAATAGTACGAAATGTGCAAAAAAATTTTGTTTTGAGAAAACAAATCATCTTTTATATTATTTGAAGTAAAGTACACTTAAGAACTTAGAATGTGATAATAGGTTTTGAAAGCCGCTTTTTTAAAATAATGATATGCTTAGTACATTTCAATTTATTTTTTTAAAATTATTTCTTTTCATATCAGTTACAGAAACGTCAGGAGCTTATACTGTCACCATTATCTTCTATGTCTGAAATCGAATACGTCGATGTCCGTCGAAAACAAATTGAGTGCCTTCTTATTGTATTGCAATCAGCTGGACAGCAATTTACTGCAGATCAGTGGCCGACTGTTATTGACACTGTCCGTGTTGTTGTAGAAGGGAAATTATGGTTCGCCTTTAATGTAATTGATTTTTTATAATTTAGATATCGCAACTAATAGCTAATACTGTATCGAAGATTTCTGTGCACCGCATAATCATTGTTCGTTTGGATTCAGCTTCAGAATAATTTCAATTTGACCTCTGTTGGCGGGCATTTATTAAAAATAGTAATTGCAATTTTTTGACATTATGATATCAGTTGGATTATTTTCATAAATATATTAATTGTTAAAAATGAAAGAGGTTTTTATAATATATAGTTGTGATGAAGTTTTGGTGAAACAAAGTTATGAGGCAATTTCGCTGATAATTACTGATTTTCTTGATACATTACCTCTCAACTGCATCCAGCTTCTTGTTGAAACCGATGCAAAATATGGTTCGCAGCAATGTGAACTAAACATATCGCTTTCAGCTCTCGGACAGTTGGTGAGTTTTTAAAGCAATCCAAGTATTTATGCATGAAAAACCAAGTCCTTAATTTTGTGGTTGCCAAGCATGATTTTGTTGGAAATTAATTTTATTATTCTCAGTGGACGATCTCCGACTTTGTTTATCGGAATAGCTTAAAGCTTCATCAGAAAGACTGTGAAACTATTTGGTTGGTGCTTTATAATTGTCTGTCTGAATTGTGCGTTGACATCAGACCACCTGTTCGTAAAAGTGCTTGTCAGACGTTGCTACAGACGATTGCAGCACATGGCTTGGCTCTTAAATTAGTCACCTGGAAGCACATGATTTGGAAGGTATTGAAGTTTAATTTTCACAGCTCATCATAAAAACTTTAATTACCTGGATGAAAGTGGTTTAGTCGATACTGAGATATGATGTATATCTTGTGGAGTCTCCAGATATTGCATTTATGAAAATTTAGGTTATTTTTCCCATGTTGGATAAAGTACGAGCTTTAACACGTAGTGCCTCAACGACTCGAACCGATAGTTCAGCTTTGGGTGCGTCAAACATTCTCATTCATCATTCAAGAGATACTGAATCAAAGCAGTGGGCGGAAACATCGGTTCAAACTCTTAGCGGTGTTGTCAAAATTTTCAATGCTCAGCGAGCACTTTTGCTCGCACTTGGTTAGTTCATTTTACGATTCCAAACATTCAAGTTTACAGAAAATGAAATCCTGATGTAGTGAAAAAGATGATGTGGTGTTTAAGCTGTCGGAAAAAAAATCAGCATTCACTATTGCATTGCAGATGATTTTCCAGCAATTTGGACTACTTTTCTTCATTACATCGAGTATCTTGCTGCATCTGGTAATTGTGAAATGACATTAGCTGCACTAAAAAGTTTTCAGGTGCGTGATTCTCAACAATAAAATTATAATTGCATTCTCAATTAACTATATTTTGTATTCCTGATGTTGATTGGTTGCAGGAATTACTTGTTGGCAAGGGAACATATCAAAATTATGAAGTGAATGTGAATGAAAAATTTCCCAAGTTAGTTTTTTTTGGTTTTTGACATTTACAGACATTCATTTTTCCCAAAAATATACTATTTACATTTTTAAAAAATTCGAATCTTCGAGTTTGGGCTGAAACTTTTCCATTGTAATTAAGTTTTATTTTAGTATGGGTAAGTAATTAGTTTCCATCATATGATCATTTTCTTTAGCATTACAAGTGGTGGACATATTGATGATGAATTACCAGATTTAAGTGAAGAATTATGGCTCGTTTGCTGGAGAGTATGTTTATCACTTGGGTGTTCGTAGTTTCTTTTTATCATGTTTTAAACATTGTTTGGTTCGGTAAAGTTTGGCTGACTACAGAAAAATAAGGTTTTTTTTTTTAATTTAAATTGATAATTCTACTAAGTTTTATTTTTTCAAGAGCTGGTTAAGCATGGCGCGAACTCTGGTCTTAGTCAAACGATTGGATCTCGATGATGAATATGATTCTTCATTGGCATCTGCAAGAAGGTTTACATATGCAAAATTTACGGTGTTTTCAGTACATAATTGGTTGAATTGGTGTGCTGCATAGAGCTGAGTGGTATTAACCGGATATTCTCTTAATCCTTTGTGTATGTGAAAATATTGTCATTGCTTAATTATTTTGTAAATATCAATGAAAGTTGTAGTGAACGAAAGTTCATTCCTGGACCAGCACATCTCATCACATTGCTACATATATTTGTTCCTTTATTTAAACGAGTGCACAAAGGCGTTTCGTGTGATGATTTCAAACATGATGGCATACCCAGTATTTTGGAGGTATATATTTTTGTACTAATTTCAGTTCATAAATGTGTTCATATTGAAAAGTTGTTAGTTTTTGCAGGGCATTGTAAATGTTCCGCTAACAACAGATCCAGTTCGCTTTGTAGCGGCAAATGCAAATGATATAACACCAACTTTAGAAGCCGTTCTAAATTGTATTCGAATCATATATCAGGTTTCGAGTATTTATACAGAGCGGAATTAAAATTGGATATTAAAGAAATGAATTTCATGAAAGAGTTATTTGCAGGATATGTTAGAATCGAGTTCAGTGTTACGTTCAGCTTTGCCAGATCTCATTCGTTTGGTGCTTAGTTTCACTACATTTGCTGTGTCTTCGGTGATAGATGAATATACTCCAAATAAAGCAGAAAATGTAATTTTGTATAGTTTGTTGTTTGATATTATATTTGCTAGCTAGAATTGGTAAGTAAATGTTTTCCGTACTGTCATTTATTAATAAATGCAAAAAAGTATTTAAAAATGTTAAGGATTTGTGGAAAAAGTTTCGAATCATTTTAAATTTAATTTGTGCGCAAATTAAATTTAAAATGATTCGAAACTTTCTATGAGGAAAGGGATATGCAGTAAAAAAGTGATTTGCATATTGCTGTTTATTGCAGAAAGTGATAATGAATATGGTGCCTTTTGCGGAGTTATCATTACGTATAGTGGTGGAGTTTTATGCCAATACTGCTCATTTCCAGGAAATTGTCTATTCTGCTGTAATTGTTGATATTGTGAAGGTATATATAAGTGAAATTTTGATAGTTAGTGCCTTGTCTACATATATAACAAGTTTTGAAGCTGTAAGGAACTTGAGGAATGTTCAAACAAAACCTTGACAGTAATTTATTTACAGGCATCTAAAGGTTGTTATGATTGCTACTTAAGATAACGCATATTATAATTTATCAAGCTATGTGATGCAGCTGAAATTGTTTAAATATTCACTATTTAAAATTACGTTTACTGTCTGTTTGTCTTAATATGAAATCGATTTTGTCAGGTTTTGCTTTTAGCCATATTGCAAGTTTTTGTTTAGTGTTTGGCTCAACCAATGGAACTTAAATACCAATGTCCTTTTCAAAGTACATGGAAAGCAGCGGCCTCAGCTTTCGTTACTGTATTACGTGTGGGTCTTCCTATTGCCAGACAACAGTGTAAATTTCTGAATTTCCAAGCTATTTGCAGAGTGTGCATTATTTTATTGACTAGATGTATGAAGAGTAATGGTTTTGATAATTGTTTATTATTTTTGTGGAACCAGTGAATATAATTATTTATTCTAATAAACTTTTCAGATCAGCGTTTTCATGCTTTATGGCCAGTAATTGCTACTACAATTGATCGTTTTCTGTTTAATAATAGGTATGAGCAAATTTACATTTCATGTTTTGATTTGTCATGGTAAAAAGTACTTTTTTTTGTGGAGGAAATGCGTGATATGAAATCTTTATTCTTTAGTTATTTGTAATGAATTTTCAAATATACATATAAATTTCCAGTCGTCCTTCATGTCCCTTAAATGCTGACGAACGGAAGAAGCATGAATTTATTGACTGTCAATTCATAGAGCTTATACGAACTGAGGTTATCTCGTTGTTTGTAGACAAAAACCTGCAAGCGCAGACTATATTACCATTAACATCCATACTTTGGATAATATCAAAAATGTTGTTGATTGATATGATTGCCTTTTAAGGTTTTCTCATCATCAACAAAGTTATCAAATGATGTCCTCTATATTTTCGAACTAATATGAGATTAGCTGTAACATTTTGTCAAATCTAGACTCATTTTCCCTATGCTATTTATAGTATTTTCAGATATTGCCTTATACAAATATGTTGCCCTCGGATTTTATGCAGAAAATAATCGATACACTGAATCGAGGCTCTATAAGTACTGCGGACTCTTCTGATGTCCTTGGTATTATTTTATTGCTTGCTTCATATTACCGAAATGTGGTACACTGTATAAAAGTTAGATTTAGAAACCTGTAGTTATGTTATCAATATTTTCGGTGAATTTACTCTTTCTTTAAAAATGAGTTTGCTATGCAAATTTTGTGGATAATTCATTTAATGACATGTGTCATTTAGTGGTGAAATTTTTTTGTAGCTTTAGACACATATGCACAGCGGACGGAATTATCCAAAGTATGCTTTGAAGCATTGTTATCAATGAGCCAGAACGAGGAACGCCTAAATGTTATACGCGGTGTAGCAACAGTGAAATTTTTTGGTTGTTTCATTCATATAAGATTATTAGATTTTGATCAAAGTTCAAATCAGATTTTTATAAATTTCTTCAGATCAAGGCTTATTATGCAGTTTTTATTGCTGTGGTCAAATATTTCCTCAAAAGAAATTTTTTTTAATTTTTATTATGGTGATAATGCTATAATTCGAGAGTTTTCAAGAACATAGTGTTGATATGGATGGAAATAAGGCAAATCAACAGTGTATTTCGTCATCAAATCTGGGTACTTCTGCTATCTCTTCTCTTCTTGCCAGATGCAAAGAGGTGACATATTTTGGAATTTCGTGATGGTTAAATTATTGCATTTCTTTTTAATTCGTTCAACTTTGGTGCTGCATAAATCGTCTTTGATCTTCCTACGACGAAATTCTTTGGCTATAGGTAATGTTATTGTTTGTACGTGATGAACTCAACGCTGGACATTTGCGCTTATCTCAGGAAAGGATCGTTGAAATGATATCAGTTTTACATGCTATTAGTACACTTATCGAAGGGCTTGTACGTCGTATTGATAACGTAAATGTAGATTTTTACCAGGAGCTTGTAAATTTGTATCCAACTATTATAGACTGTATAACAAGCACGAGATCAGATACTCAGGTTTGTTATTTATCATTCTATGGCTCTAACATTTGCTCGCACTGCATTCTTATATTATTTTTCATGGCTAATAGATCTCATTGATATGGTATGGCTACACAGTTTCTGGTGTTCTGAGAACTCTAACTCTTCATGTTATAGTTTAGGGTAGTCAGTTTCACAGTTGCAAGCAATAAAAATTTTAAAAATTGTTGGATATAATTGTTTTCAGGTTGAACAAGCATTAATTGCTGCCCTCAAATCTTACCACAGACTGCTGTTGCTAAATTTACATATTTCCGCTAAAGAATAACATTATCTGACGAAGTCGTCCTTTTTGCCATTGTTGCTTATTAAAATAGGACAATCCTATTGTGTCACGATACTCATCATTATATCGTGGTAGAAGTTATATTTTGATATATTTATCAAGCTTAACAGTAAAATTTCATTTAAATTTCTTGTCCATCCTTCTTATTTGCATTATTTGTTTGTTAGGATAACATTATCGCATGTGTTTTCTAAATGAGTTTTGGCTTAATTTGTGACTCCTCTGATACGTTTGAAACACTGAGATGGAACTTCTTGAGGGCAATAAAATCAGTATTTACCATCCAATCTTTGTCCACTTCTCACGTAATCCGGTAGTGATGACTAAAACCTCCTTCTCTGTCGTTAAAACATTGTCTCTACCTTCTTCCTATTTTAATTGTTTATTGTAAATCCTTAATATAATCAGACCGAAAAGAATTACAGTAGTGGGTTCTTCTACTTACCAACTAATTTTGTGATTCATTCACCTTTCAGTGTTTCTCCACTGTGTTTAGAATCATCAATTTGCATTATTTTTAAAATGAAGCTGACGTTTGTTAAAAATGTATGTAGAACGTTACAATCGGCTTCTGTACATCACATTTTACATGACTTGTACGTTATAAGAATGTTGTGCTGGTTGCGGAGGGATATTTTAATAAAATGGAGAAATTCGACTTCCATCGTAATCAACGTAGGGTATAAAGAGACTTGTGCTAGAAAAGAATACAGGAACTGGTCATGGTGAAACAATTTCCTGTACGGTAATACCGTTGCTAAGAGCAGAAGATTTCTGGAAGCTAGTTGGTCAAGGAAGGATTAACACCTGAGTGAGGAGTAATCAGTTGTACAGTTCCAACACAGTGTAAGGCAAAAGAATGTCTAATGGTAAACAGTTATCTGATAAATCTTGATATTCAAAATTGTGGTTTGCGGGTATATTGTTACAAGTGCTCAGAATACAGATCATAATTAATTACATATAACCGTCGTGGATGGTTAGGGATGTCTGTTAGCTGATTTTGAAAATAAGATGGACTATAAAAAAGTCAAGAAGAAATTAACGACATTATTTTAATGTTTCTGCCTTATGGACTCACGGTACTATATGGATGATGTTCTAAATGGTGTTTCTGAATATTTTCGCAACTATTAAAATCAGAAAAAGATGACTTTGAGTTTGGGGTTGAATTTTTTACATTTTATTAAAAAAGATATTTCTCCAATCATTCAATTCCTGGCTGCAAGTTTTCATGACACTGTCGCTGTTCATCGATTTAAAAATTTTTTAGAAGATCAACAAGTTCTTTTTAGTGGCATAAAAAATTGTCTCTTCTGTACTACGTAGAAATAAGGAATGGTTGTAAGTGTAGAATGTGCCACGAGAATCGTGCTATTTGAAGTACGACATTTGTTATAGTGGCATTTTAATATCAAAAATATTTTGAATATTTGTCATACTATTCTATTCTCTGAAAAATGAAATTAAATACCCGTTTCCATTTTGTTGACTTCCCTAACAATCAAAAGCAATCAATTAAAAAGTAGTGTCATGAGTAAAAATTTAGATGACTGGGGAACGGTAGACCAAAGGCGTTCAAAATGATACACTTAGCAAAAGGTCAGATTTTGCAGTTTATTATTGTTTTATTCTATAAGATGAATATTATCATCCTGTACCCGCATGAGTCACGATCGACCACACTAGTCGAGATATTCTTTGAATTAATGACAGGGCAGGAGATGAGAATGATCTCCAAGCATTCTGATGAGAATGCGATTGAACAGGTAACAATTTCCAAATTATGTGCCTAAAATGTTAAAAATATATTCTTCTCCTATATAATTAATTAGCACATCTTGAATCCTAGAATTCACTGTTTATCATTTATCCTCACTCAACAAAAACTGACTGACCTTCGGGAACTGCTCATTATATTTATAAATTGGTATCTGCTCCTCACTGATGACTATTAAATTGAATGTTTTTTGGTATTTTTCTACAACTGAGAGAACATCACTATATTAATCGTTAGCTAATTCAGGTGTGTATGTATGAGAGAGAGATATTATGAGTCTTGTGATACCAAATTTGAGAATTAGTATTCACTGGTTATAAATAAATGAAATCATATTCATTTTGGGGTATTATCACAAATACAAAGCGCAAGGAAGCACAGTTAACAAATTAAATCTCTTCAAATAAAAAAATCGTTTATACGAGATTTCAAGACTTTTAGTTTGTGTAAAAAAAATTAAAACGTGGAGGTTAGTTTTAATTTTCGCTTTATTGGTTCTGGCGCTGGATCGCATTTCGGCACTCTGGCAGTTTCGGCACTCTGGTATGCCTTCGGCACTCTGGTATGCCTTCTCAATTAGAACATAATTTGTAATAAAATTCGTAGCAATTTAACAAAGCGACACTTGTCTATCTTGTTTCTTGAGGAATCAATGAAATGTTCAAGATATTACAAATGCTCAACTTTTCTTTTATTCATAGGAGTCATTCGATATGAAAATCAAATGAAAGCAGTTGTTGTGGTGGTGTATCAAGAGATTCGAATCATCGAAAAAAATTTATACTCCGAGTTATGTATCTATAAAATTTTATATATCTATAAAATTGATCTTGGTTGCACTGAAACTGCAGTAGCCTTTCATTATGTCAGTTAGATTTGATGTAATTAATTACTTCTTGGCATATGTAGTCTTTTGCAAGATTAGGTATTCAGACCTACATAATTTTATGCAAGTCAGAAAAAAATATTTTGAAAAATTACAAAATTTTTTATTGCTATCGAAATCTTAACTGTCAAAATATAATACAGAAGCATGACTTAGTTGGACAATGTACAGGAATTAAGTGATTAGCAGTTGTTTTTGTAACTGATGTATTCGGCGTTGCTGTAAAACGTGTATTTTCTGTCGATACTACTGGCTTCATTTCTGAATTTGATTGTGATGCTATAAGTGCTAGTTCCTTTTCACTATCATTTGATGCTGGAGATCTCATATTGCAATTAGCATAACTGCTTGATTTGAATAGTGGAGTTTTTCTTGCACTTTCTGCATTTCCTATTTCCATTAAATCCAGTTGGTTACCACTGCTGTAGTTTCCTCCATTCTCGAGACCTTAAAAATGAATTAAGTAGAAAAAACAGAAAGTGAAATTTATGAATTCAAAATTATTTTGTCATGCGTTTATGAGAAAAAATATTCATATATCTACTTTGAAATAAATTTGTATCTACTTAAGATCTGATTTTTTTCCTTGTAGGAAACACAAAATTTACGTTCGCACAGGTTCAGAAAACTTACTGACTTGACTGCTTGAGCTTTGGGTAAAATCACTTGTGTTTTCATGATCAGTTAATCGAGTCTGGGCTATGCCTGCTGGTGTATTATGAAGGCAGAGGATTGGCAGCCGCGAGCAGTTTGTCAACTGTACCAGAATACGATTAGCATCCATAGAAATTATCTTGAATGAATAAAAAAGAGTGGTTCTTCTGTTAAGATTGATTATAAAATTTAGTTTCTTAATATGTGAGGTTTCATCTTACAGCAGAAGGTTCTATCTAAAAAAGACAGTAATTGAAATTTCAAATAAAGGAAAGTTTTCGTTAGTTTTAAAGATACAAGATTTTGAGCAACGCTGTGAGCATTGAGGGATGAAAGCAAAATGCCATTTTCTACGTCATATGCTTCAATCCAGCCGTTTGAATTTGCTGAAACATGTATATCGTTCTTCATTTTAAGTATTTAATTGTTTTACTTTATGATAAATTTAAGTAAATTTCATAAAAAACATTTGTGTAAATCAAGCCAAAATTCGAATGTTATTTAACAAGAAAACTACATTTGACAAAAAGTTTAAATAAATTTGACTATCCTATAGAAATATTTCACATGATAATGAGGAAAATTCTGTACATGAGAATTTGTGGGAGAAATTAGTATAACCTGAAAGAATCACAGATGCATCACCAGTTATAGCTAATGATGTCAAAAGAGAATCTGTCTTAAAAGAAAATTGTGCATTCCCTGTAGAAACATTCCATATCATAATTCTCGAATCTTTTGCACCACTTACAACTATGCTTTCATCACTGGCAATCGCACAACATGTTATTGCTTCTTCATGCCCAACTAGAACCTGCAGCTTCAATTTTATATTATTATTTGCATATCTCACCCATAACTCAAAATATTTCCATATTTCCTTTTTCTGGCAGTTATATCTTGCAGTCTATTTACAACATAGTGAGGGTTTATTTTTTCTACTCAGTTCTTAAAAGCACACAAAAAAAAGTGGAGGTTAATAGTACTTGACTACCCTTACACTGTTCATAATCCTGATATTTTTCAGATTATAAGTGATGACTCAGTGAAAACAATTTTGTTGGACGGTCAAGACTACGAGACGAGAAATGAATTGCATTTTTATAGTTTTTAGATTCTGCAGTGTTATCAAATATATAGCAATGTTTGCATTGTTGAGAAAATAATTGAAAAAATGTGAGATAGCTTTCACCTGCATGAGGAAACCTGATTGTACTTGCCAAAGCTTTAAGGATAAATCAGCTGACCCGGTAGCAAGCAATGTGCCATTTGTTGTGGCACTAAAGCATGTTATTTCATCGTTGTGGTATAGTCTTGCTTTTGTTATCACGCTTTCCCCCTCAATCCCCCATATTCTTAATCTAATAAAAAAAATTTCTTGTGAAGAAATTCTCGTAATTTCGCAAAAAAAATTTTAGAGTGATTTTTTCAACCTTAACAAGTATTGATTGATGCAATCATGAATTTAAAATGAGTATAAGATAGGAATGATTAATATAAACCAAAAAATACAGAAAATGGAATTTCTGAAAGATTTTGGAAGAATATCAAAAAAGCTCGTGAATATTACGTTTTTATTTTCTTCATCACAATGAGAAAAAAATTGCTGAAAAATGCACTTCATTAACAAATTTCACCCTATTAATCCAGTTTCCTCTACCTTTCACAAAGAATTAAGCAAGAGCTAGTTACATCACCTACTAAGTTTGAATTTAGGAACTCTAATAAATAAATGAGTACTCTTTATTGCTGTTCGGAAAGTGTCCAATGAGATGACTACTTTTAGCTAACAGAAAAACAGGTGGCTGAATTCCTGTAAATGTAAGAATTCTGTCCGCTTCTAATGTTTCATCAACAAGGAACAAATTCCAGATAAGTATGATGTTTGATTTATCCGCTGATAATATTCGTGAGCCATCAGATAAACAAAAGATGGATACAATGGCTTTACTGTGATGCTGCAAACAAAACTTTAAACGATTAGAATTTTTGGAGGGGATGGATACTCCTACAAAAACTTTGCCTTATTTTTAATACGTAAGCTACTCGATTATTTTAAGCACTTGATATGGCTGTTGGTCAAGTCAGTATTGTTGATGTATATAATTTCACTTCATCATTAATATTGGCACTGGTCATAAGTGAATTTTTTTTTCATTAATTTGGATAAGCCTGTAGTGATTAACAAAATCAAAAGTGAATGGAACAAAGGTACATTCTTACGTAAGAAGAAAGCAGACAAAAGCATGTGCTAGTAAGATGAAAGGCGGAATGATGCTGTTAGAAGTCAATAAGACTAAAAAAACATTTTTGCTGCTCTGGAATTTTAAGCAAATTCATATTTCTTAATATAGGTCTAATCAACTTTTATTTTATGATATTTGCCCCATGTCTTCGCACTAACATTTGATTTTGCAGATGAAATAATGAGTCAAATGAATAAGGCATTCTGAACTAAGTAATTTAAGGTTGGATTCAACAGCACTACTCACAGTTTTCAATATTTGCTGAGTTTCTTCTAATTTTATTGAAAGCAACATTAATTTTATCTTAGGGGTCAAATTACAAAACTCCATTTTATAACCATGATTTTACTCATTGTTATAGAAATCAACAAAATATAAACTTACATTAACTAGTCGTATTAACTTTCCGTCACCTGAGTTCCAAACATTGATTTGCCCTTCTGTATCTCCACTGAGCAAGAACTCACAGTCAGCAGAAAATTTCAAACAATTTACTCGAATAGCTTGTTTCTGAACCATCTGGAAGTGCAATTCCACGGGAAATTTCGTTTCGTATAATTCAAATTTATTAAGCATGATGCAAACGTCACTAAATTTCTTGGCATCTTAACAGAAACCATTTCACTGCTGAACATTTACGCCGAGATGTCTGTTTAATACAATGTTCTTTTTTTATTCACTATATGTGTAGTGTTTAAAATTTTAAATTAGTCCCTCAAAAAACTAACCGTAGAAATACATTGACATGTGTTTAAATCCCATAATGTGATGATACCATTACTTGTTGAACAAGCAACGCTTTTTTCATCTGATGACATGCAAATATCAGTAATTATTTCTGCAAAACTGCAAGTACTTCATAAGAATTCATTCAATCGTAATTATGTTTATTCACTTCTGAAGTTATTATCACTTAAGAAATGTGAAGGGAGGGTGAATGGCTGTTTTTGTTAAATAAGTAAGTAACCTTGTTCGTGATTACTTAATTTTAGTTCAATATGACGGTTTTGAATGTTCCAAATACTAATCCGATCACCACATGCTGATAGCAAAAAAAAACCATCACTTGTAATCTAAATTTTTTTCCATGAGAATTTTAAATTTCCTCAAAGACAGAATCAGCAAGCTTTTGATTGCATAATGTTTTGTTTGCTAAAAAAATAAAAACATTTCAATAAATACAAACCGACAATACAAACATCTCGATAAAGTTAGTCCACGGAATGTCACGAAATTTTGCGTAGATATTTTTGTCATCTAGGTATTTTCAATTGTTTTTCATTTATTCAGTTTAGTGATAGTTTGTCTGAAAGATATAAATTACCTGAAGCGAAGTAACAGGCTGTTTATTGACACAGCTTAAAATATCCAGAAGTCTTCCACTGTGTATATCAAATATATATATCTTAGCAATTGTTGCTGCAAAGAGTTGACAGTCATCAGAAGCTGCAATCATGGCAATAATTTTTCCATCATGCCCTGAGACTTCATGCAATTCCTGTCCAGAAACGGTCTCAAAGATCCGCAAAGTTTCATCCTCACAAGCAACAGCCACGAATGCATCGTTGCTGTAATTTTGAGAGTTACAAAATAATGTCACGAATAAATTTCAATGTAGTGAATTTAATATATACATATAATATGATCTTTTAATTCTTTACGGCTAATTATATTTTGGAAGGTATTTTCAAAATTATTTGAGGCTTGTATTAAAAAAGATACCGAAAAAGTGAATGAACCTTTCACCTAGTAATTGTCATGCATGAGACCGGAGCCATAAGACCTGCCAGTCGAACAGCCAGTGTTCCAGTCAATAAATTCCAGATCATAACAACAAATTCTCCAGAACCTGAAATCATTGCATCCTTTTGGTCTTATTTATAAGTGATTATTTAATACATCAGAAATGAAAACAGCTGCAACGTACCAGTAACCAGAAACTCATTACTTGATGTAAGTGCTAATGAAACAACAGTTCCTGTATGACCCTTGAAGCTCTGCGTAACTTGCCAGTTTTCAACAGATATTACCTGAAAACTGATTAGTTTATGATAGCACGCAGAAAGATTTTACTAGTTAATGAAAATTACAAATTGTGAGGAAACAGTTCTGAGAAGTACCTACATTGGCACATGAATCAGTGCCGCCTGTGATAAGATACTTGCAGTCAGAGCTTATTAACGAACAAACAACTCGTCCTTTATGTGGTTGCAGCACATGTGCACAGTGATTCTGCATTATTATAGGTGATATTATAGTAATGTTGCGTAAAAACATCATAAATGATGAAAATAATAATTAGTATAACACAGATATTTAGCGATAAATATTACGGTGACTGACAATCACAAAGTGAAGTTCAACCATGATAGTTTAAAGCAAATAAAAGTTTGAAGAAACTTCAATCAAAACAAAAATAAATGTGCAGTTAGGACTTGATGTGTGAGGAGAATTTTAGCTCTGGTGACTTGTAATAAGAAATGGGACTAGAAATTATATTGTGATAAGGAAATATATTGTTTCACTTGATTATTTATGAATATGGTTGCAAAACTATTTACCTGTGCAAAATTCCAAATTCTTACAGTACAGTCGGTTGAAGTTGTAGCAAAAAACATACCGTTACTGCTAACAGAGATAGACGTAACGCGTCCTTCATGCCCTAAAACCAAATCTTCTGCATTGCTTTTTACAAAAGTAGTGATATTAGTTGGAAAATATCATTTATTTCACTCATATATTGCTGTTAATATTGAAAAAAAAAATCAACTCCATTAAAGTTAACAATTATTTACCTGCATATGTACGCACCAATAACTGTGATGCAGTGTGAAACATATATACTAAACCAATCGACGATTCATTCCCCGAGATTAATAAATGCTGATGATTATGAGTTGGATGTAAGATTGTATATGATGACTGCCAATCAGGCAGTGTGAATGATAAAACCTGTAAATATTCCACGGAAAACTTTATAAGGAATTTGTCACTTCTACTAAAGTCGAAATTGAATTCATTACATAATCAAATAATAACGGCTCCGCCCCACTGAACTCATTAATAACTGATGAAAATAAGATAACTAGTATACATACCTGTTTTATTCTTTCAGGCGGTATCCAAGAGGTTAGTGGTATTAACAGGGGTTGAGCAGCGAACATATCAACCCAAATGACTGCCTGTTCTACCATTGTATTTAAAAATTGGCTGCTTTCTGCTGTAACAGTTGTGATACTTCATTTGTTGCTATTTTTTGTGAATATTTGGAAACTACTTAAATAAAGTTGTTTGAAAACAATTTTCTGAGTTCCCGTCTATCTTCAATTTTAGGCTGAAGAAACAAAAATATTAGATCCTCCTTTCAAATTTGACTCACCTTGTGTGTACAACCTACTGATTACCTCAGCTGCAAGCTGATTACGATCGCGTACGATTGTGTTTAATGATGGTAGTATAAACTGTTCACAAACTACCTCAAAGCAACTTTGTTTTGTTACCGTAAGTACTGGTTTTAGTGCCAAATCATAATCATAACGCTTAGTATCACAGGTGAAATGAAATGCGGTGAGAAAATTTGAAACTACATCATAAGCAGAGTACTTATCAAAAGATAGTGATATGCATGAAATTCTTGAAGAAAGCAAAGCTGAATGATAAAGTGATAAATTTTAATGATTATGTATTTTTGATCGAACATATAGTCCATAAGTCTTGTTTTCTTTGGCGTTCATTGTGATCATTGATGGATGACATCCTTATCATGACAAAAATATACTGTAACTGTTACTACTTACTTGCATTCCTACTGTCAGTGAATTTGGGTAACGTCGTGTTATGATATCAAGAATTTATCAGCTTGGAAATTGAGACTCCCAAGCAATCAAAAAAAATTTTCTCTTTTGAACTAAATTTATATTCCTTACATCTTTCTTTTGTTCTATTACTTAAAATTAAAAATTAAAAATGAGAAATTTTAACAAACAACTTGCATTTACAGATGCATGATGAGTTCTAAAACCTTATCAAGATAATGACAATGATACAGTTATTTGTTGGATTTAACATAATTATGTATGAATAGTGCATTTTCAATAAAGGAAGTTGAATTTCTTCTCTTGCGATATGAATTTTCAGGCGCTTTCAAAATAATGACATTTTGAGGATGCTTACAAAACTACCTGAATATCGTGGTGTAGCGCTTGTAATGAGCATTCTTCATATATACTTAGTAAGTGTAGAAGTCCACATGCGTGAACGCAAGCTTCAACATAGTCAAAATGGCAAAGAGCAAACTTTTTCAAGGCATCCATATTACCTATGCAACAATTTTGCAGTTTGATGCAAAAAGTTTTAAAAATTTACATTAATATTTTCAGAAGAAGTTGCAATGTCATGTCCTACAAAATCTCCAACTTTCAAATCATTTTATACGCTTTGATTTTTATTTTCTAGACTGATAAACAGCTATCTGTGCAAATTATTGTAATTTCTGTAAAAGTGACTCATGTTCTCTACGCAAAAATAAAAAGCTGATAACCGGCGTGTAGTAGATGGTACCATAAATTATGGATTTTTCGTCTGTTTACGGTACCATCATCCCTTTTCAGTGGTCGTGGGTAGATGAAAATTATTGTTGGTCGGGCTGACATTGAATCGTCAGAACAAGTAGCAAGATCAGCATATAGATCAGCCAATAAACTGTGAATCTTTTCAAGTTCAACCTAAAGAAGTAGATATTTGTTCTCCAAGCTATTAATTATGATTCCATTTTTAACCCATCACCACAATTTCTGACACTGATTAGAAGTAAATGAAAAACTTAGTTAATTCATTTTT
This sequence comes from Thelazia callipaeda, assembly GCA_900618365.1. Lineage (NCBI taxonomy): Eukaryota > Metazoa > Nematoda > Chromadorea > Rhabditida > Thelaziidae > Thelazia > Thelazia callipaeda. The sequence continues at coordinate 34,984 of UYYF01004690.1, forward strand.
TTAGTTTACTGCTTTTGAGTACTAATACCTTATACAGAATATGTTAAACAGACCGTATTTGACAAATAACGATGACGAATAATATTTGCTATATATACGTGGCTCCATTTGTATACTAAACGATTTTCATGTACTAATTCCATCATGAAGCACCCTTGAATTCCAATTACCAAATTTTAAGTTATATCATAATTTTTTACTGCTTCTTTATTCCAAAAACCTCTCAAGATTATTGTTTTTTAAATACTGTAAACTGCAAATAATGACTGAAAATTAAAAATATTACACAGCAACAATGAAATGACAAATTATTTCTTGCTCTATTACCATTCAAAATTTAAAGAGTACAAACCAAGCTTATCAATAACTAAGTGCAATAAGATTGATAAAGATAGATGGTCAGGAATTTCATTCTGCAATTCAGAGTTTATCATCAGTGCATCCAGAAGCTCTAAACTTGTAATCCCATGAGGAGCAACTGTTAGAAATTGCGCAAATAACCGTACCAATACAATGCCTAGATTATTTTCAACCCCATTAAGCCATTCATTAATATCAGCAACCAGTGGACGGTTCATACCACTAATTATCTGCTTTAATAATAACTGAACGATGATGATGCTGTTATTTTTTAATTTCACCTAGAAATATGTACATATTCAGATATTTATTATGAAATAATATTTGAATCAAGATCAAAGTTTCAAAGTCATAAGTTCTGGAAAGTTGTACCATATCAAGGATATCATTCAGTTGCTTTTGATTAAGAGTATTTTCAGCGGTATTTAAGCTGATATAATGCGCAATATCCTCTGTTGTAAAATTCGGTAAAATGAATCGAATGGGCTGGGGCATAAAAGGAAGAGGCATCGAATAAACTGATGAACATATTAAAACAAGATTATCGGGACATTTCTGGAATGATTCCTCCAATACACTAAGAATTCTTCCATATCTGATGTTGTTAACATCATCAATTAATACGAATACTGGTCGATCCAGTTTCTGGAGCAAAAATTTGAAGATAGCCAAAGTTGACGACAAATGAAATGAATTTATGACTGAGTCGTCATTCTCACCCATTAAAAAACACAAGGTCAAGCAAATTCCATGCCACAGTTCGTGTGCGTATTGAGATTCTGGTGTTAAATTAACAAATCTGAAACTTTTATTAAAAGTAATGTACTTATGAAAAATCTAATCAATAAAAAATATTTTCGGGTATTAATAAAGATCCGAAAACAGTAAATTTACAATCATTTGATAATGATATAATAAGGAATAGATTTATAGAGAGAATTTTCAATACCTTGTGATGACATAACAATGTTTTTCAACTAGCACAGCGTGAAGCCTACAGATAAGTGCAGTTTTGCCAGAAGCTTCACTTCCTTGAATATGGTAATATCCAGTATTCTGCTCAGTCCAGAATCTCAATGTCTCATCGATGCTTACACGAGATAGCCACTTCTTTGGCATTTGCATTTTTGCAAACATAACATGTGCATTATGTTCGGCTTTTACCAATGATGGTACATCACTCGGTAGACCACGTGGTGGATCAAGTGCGTAGAGCAACTGTAGCAAATGATCAGTCACCTAGAAATGCAATAGTTGAAGATGAGATTAGGTAGTAAGAACGAATATAAAATCCTAGTGCTCCTTTTCAGAGATTAATCATGAATTAGTACAAATAAATTGACTTTGTCACACTGAAATGTTCGGAAAATTCGCGTTTTGAGGAAATTTCTAGCAAAAGTTTAACATTTAATGAGGACAGAAAGAAATGAAGCAAAATACCTGCTGCACAAGGGAATTAGTGTATTTAATATGTGACTGAGTTATCTGCCAGGATTCAACGTTCTCATTTTTAGATCTTGAACGAATAGAAACAACAGATGCTTCATTTGTTGTTGCTTCCTCTTTTGGTGCTTTAATTTTGTTGTATTCTTCACTTTCCTTGTCGGTGTATTTCGTACCATGAATCGTCCACGAATCATCTGTCCATTAAAATTTTTAATTCGATAATAAAATGAAAAGAGACCATGGGTAATAACAATTGATAGATCATTACCTTCCATGTTGCGCAGACAAAACACAACTTTCTTAGGTTGTGTCAAAGCCATTCTGACTATTCTGTCTGTTGCAGATAAAAGCAGGTTGTCCTCAACTTTTGATTTGTTTCGTTCATCATTTTTAGACATCTCAAAATCAGTAGTTTTTGTGATGTAATTTTGTTTTTCGCACTGAAACGATTAATTTTCTGTTTATTAGTACAAGTGTCAATTAATTATGTTTTTTCGACAAGTAAAATTATTATTGATGATATCGAAAAAGGTAAGGACAACGTTTATCTTAGAACCTGCTGATTAGGATTTTGGTGTAAAATGGATATTAATCGTATTTGGTCAGTGAATTTAATAGCTGTGTCTCGAAGCTGATAATGGACTGATTCTGCTTCCTCACATCTTTCATAATATTGATTGAATAATTGGATTTCTGTAACAAAGCTTACATGGAGTCACAAATCTATCATTTGTAGCTAAAACAAATTTTCAACTTGATACATTTAACACTAGTAATATAGATGGTTGCAAGTTTAACTTAATTAGCAGACGGCTCTTACAAATCCAAACAAGAATAGGAAAGATAAAAACCATTAATCCTGAATCGAAATTGAAAAATTAGTCAAGAAGCAAATGAATCATAGTCACCATTGCTTGTTTCCGGAAAGCTTGTTTCGATTGTGCGAAATATTTCTGTTGATATTTTCTTGGATAAGACACATTTCCCATACCGATCTCCCATGAAACACTAAAAATATATTGTAGTTATTTTATTAACTTAGCAACATTTCGTTCATAATTTTGTAAACTTATGATCGATTAATTTATTACAATGTTTCCATAATATGCTAACTAGAAGGTAAGAAGTCGGTTTGGAAAATAAATTAAGAATCGTTTCAGTAGTATCCGTATCCAAGCTGTCAGTGAGTGGCTCAACAAATTCTATATCGATACCAGTTTGTGCAGCATACTGTTGTATATGAGGTATAACTTCGTCAAGTAATACACGATGTTCACATTCAAACTCTGCCAAAAAATCTAATGAATTTTAAACATATTATTGCCAACCTATTGTTATTAGTGTGGTAACAAAAATTTAGCAGGTCATTGTGAAGCCTAAAAATTACTACAATAGTTATTTTTGCAAACACTATTGTTTTAAAAAAGTGTTAGAACTGTGTCAGTTAGAATTTTAGTAAATTTATTGAAAGTAGCAAAGAGTTTCTCACATCACAGAGAGAAAATGAATTTCAAAACTTGAATGTTAGCAAAAGTTACTGAGATTTTACTTCTTACACATTTATTGCAATAAATGAAGTGATAGGCAAGTTGTATGAACATAAAAAGTTTAGATTGAGGTAAATAAAATTACGCAATAACGAGGAAAGTAAACCTTCTAGAGAAGGGAAGAAAAGTATGATGCGGACTTGTAAAAGTGTTACTGGTGATTCTTCCGATTCTTGGTGTTTCTCCTCAGTTCCATCAATTTCATGGTGCATATTTGTTTTACAAGGAATAGCTCCAAGAATTCGCCGAAACATGAAAATAGGGTTATGGCTATTATAATGAGGCATATACTGCTGATGTTACTAATTCCGTGACCATGGCAACATTCATATCAGTTTCAGAACCCTGTAACTTCCTTTTATTCATTGAAGTGTGTGAAAGTCTACCATCTTTTCCAGGTACTTTTTTATGGTTTACGGCAAGAAGAAGCAGAAGGAGAGGAATGACGAATCTTTAAATCGAGTTGTACATACTTTGAAATCAAAAAATTGGAATTCTACGCAGATATAGTAAAGAAATATAAGTCGCTTTCACTTTTGTGATATCCCAGAATGTGAAAAAGATATCTCATCCTTTAATATAAAGATTTAAACTAATTTAATTGCAACATATGTAACGAAAAATCATTGAAATAGACAAAGTGATAATTACGAGGTGAATTTTTCAAGTTTCATATTTTGTGGTACTAATTAATCATCATTTTCTATATTATTTCAGAATAAAGTAAATGAAACTATATTATTTTTAATCAAAAATATTAAAACAAGGCAATGGTTGTTTCAGTTCTCCTAGTTCAGTTAAAACACTGAGGTGATTTTTAAAACCAAAAGTCATGAATGTCATTTTGCTTTAGTCAGTAGAAATTTTCATAGACATCCTTCTGATTTCACTTGAAACGGTTTCATATTGATGAGTATCCTAAGAGCTTTTTTTTATTTTTTTAATTCAACTAAACCGACTCACCAATATCATTTTCTATGTAAATTGGAAAAAAAAGCCAAAAAAAGTCAATGAATGTAAATTGTTTTGCCTGATATATCCAAATGAACTAACTAATCGAAAACAGAAGTGAGAATAAATGGTTGTTGCTATGACATTCATTTGGTGTGAACTAAAACATGCGAGTGTTGTTAAACTTGCTGATTAGCTTGCTTAGAATTTATCCTATTTGAGCTATTTAATTTTTTATGCATCAGGAAATGATATGATGCCGAGAAAAAGGAACGTTAAGAGGGATTATTTTAACTAATACAATTATGGAGGTTTCAGTCACCAATAATAACAACACTATTCAATTTCTAGAGAAAAAGCGAAGTTTGCCTTATTCATTTGTTTAAGTGGAGTATTTTATTTTGATACATTTAATAATTGTAAATTATCATTCTATGAAAGAAAAAATTGTGACTATAATAGTGTTAATTACAATGTTAATAATAGTAATAAGAACAATGATGATAATGGTTGTAATATTAATGATATCAGTGCTTTTTCGTAAATATAAAGCAACTGCCAATCAAATTCTTCTTTTTCATATATATTTCGGAAAAGGGAATGCTGAAAAATGCTTCTGATCCTGAAAGAAGGAGGTCCAGGCTTGCACATTGAGATCCTCTTTATTAATATATGTAATCTAGTAGCTTTGAGGAACTTTTCTGTGCACATTCAATTATAGGAAATTAAATTCACATCCATTTAAATCTGATATCCAGTGGTTAGACCAATGGTATGGTTGCGTGAATTCGTTATATTTCCTTTAACCAGACATCGAAGAATGATTTCTATCCGTAGCGATCAAACGTTAGTAAAAAGTGATTATAACTATCAATTCTCTGCTGTGAAAATTTTATTTTGTCAGTTGTCATGTGCTAAAAATTGATTCCATAAAAATACCTTCAAGATTTTATCATCAATTGAAGAGAAAAAACACCAAAAAAAAAGGGCATAACTTGCATTTAAAATCAAACAATCAAGTAAATCGAATCAAGTCAAACCGATACGAAAATGAATAAGATTCCTTGATGATTCTGTTTTACATCATGCATTGCGCGTTTCACTCTGTAAAGGATGTATGCAAAACAACGATAATAAAAAGAATACCGCAGAATACTGGCTCTACATTATCTTGTAAAAAATATTCATGGTTCAGTTAAAAACTTTTCAGAGGGAGGACTGTATTATCTCTCGTATCGGTATGAAGAGTGCTTAATGCTTGGCAATTACAGGAAATCTTTTTGAAAATATGTGAAAACTCACCTCAATCACGTAATCTCGAGTATAATAGCGTTTATGATCAAGGAACGTCTTACTACCTTCCGGTGATATGTTTACTTCTCGATGCCAAGCTTCTCCAGCTCCATCATTACGACGCAATAATTTGTCTCTTTTACCTGTCCAACTCTTTGTTAAGCACTCGCTCATAATGCTGCCATTCTCATCACGTGTAATCCACTTATCCGTTACGCTTCTTTTCATTATTTCTTCAAAATCGCAATACTTGTTTAGATTATTATGCTTTCTTCAAATGAAAAAAGGATTATAAAATCGTTAAGAAATAATTATAGTGATCACTATCAAGCATATCAGCAAAACAAATGATAAAAATAATAACCGCTGTTAATGAATATATATTCCATTCAGTGCTTTGATTGAAAAAACTCAGAAATAAAGTTCTGCTCTACTTAAATATTTGTTTGTTTTTGGTATTCTCCTTTTTTAAGCAAAAAATTCGAAATTGACACTTCTATTTATTGTCATATACTCCTAATTTAAGTGTTAAATTGACAATGATGGTGAATCAAATTTTTTGTATTTTCTTGATTAGGAGACAAAAATGTCAATTTGGAAATATGAGCAACTAACTCAGACGATATAAGCAAGTAATATTTGGTAAATACAGAAGTAAACTGCGATCTCTACTATCAGACTTGACTAGTTGTCAAAAACATTTTTCTCTGAAAATTAATACTAATTTGTAATAAAATTTTAATGTCATTAAAAGTTAAGCTTGACTTTTAATCCAGGGTTGCTTCATGTTCTTGTTTCAAAACATCTTAGATTATATCATAACTTTTCATTCTTTTGATATTAATGTCAATCAACGTAAATCCTGCAGTTTCTCATCTTTATTAAAAGTATGCAGAATTCGAGCAGTGATAAGTCTTTCTATTCCTAAAAATGATTACAATAATTTCTGAAAGAGTTGTACAACTTTTGGCTTTAATGTCCTGATCAGAAAAGAGGCGAATAATATAAAAAGAAAATGGTAACCCATGATTTATTTATCTTTTCATATTGCACTTATATATATAATACTTATCAGCCTTGCCGAGCTTCTGAGCGGTTGGCTCCGAGGTTGGCTCTGAGCGGCTGCATTCAACGAACATTA
>UYYF01004691.1:0-16060 GCA_900618365.1 Thelazia callipaeda
TTTTGTCCCTTAGTATGGTTTTGTCATCTGAAAAGCAAAAAGAGCTATAGATTTAGAATGACCATGTTTGGAAAAAACAATTAATTTATTATTAATAGCACGCTCAATTTTTAGTAGCAGTCAAGACTTTAATTAGTATTAAGCAGGCGTATAGCTGACTCTATCAATGACATCAATGATCCCATTTGAATCAAAATTCCGACTCAGTAATTCAATTTATAAACCTGCTGGCAGTACTGCAAAGGTATGAAAATATTAGTTTTCCTAACAAAAACGCGCGTTTAAAATTTTATTTTTCATCTTGAATTATATAAAGCATGTGTATATTAACTCTAAAGTTTTGTTGCCACTCGTATAGGATTCCTATCCATGATGAATCTTTGAAATATTTTAGAATCAAAACTCGAGTGCTACTCGAATTTTGTTTGATCAATCAAAGAAAGAACCATATCATTTTCATTCTGGTTTCCGTCAAATTTATCAAAGATTACGCAATGAATGGCAGCTTGAAATGTTCGTAATATTAAACTGACTTCATATCAATGAGTACCATCTTAGGTGTCAACTTTATAATTTCTTTAAGCAGATTAGCATTTTAAAAACAAGCATTAGCAAATGGCCATTTAAATTTTGGCCGCTAAATCAAAATAAGCAGCAAAAAGTATAGCTCTTCCACAATTGTAAAATCACTTCTTAAAAGGATGAATCTAGTAAGCCAAATTTTCGAAAACCATAACACTGTGCTTGGACAATCATTTTTACTATCGGATATCACTGAACAATAAGACATTGAGCGTGTAAGGCATATGAATAATATGTTTATACCACTATTCTGACCTCAGAGCCAAATAAATTATTATACCAAATTTTTATTTCCGTATTACTTTCAAGAACGACTGTTACAGTTTCATTAATGATTTCAGAAATATGGACGAAATAACCGACAACACCTTTACTGAATGTTGTTTATTTGTAATACCTTACCCAAAGGCAAAGTTTTCACAGGATGAGGTATTGCATAGAAAGATTTTGTGATGTTTCATTTGAATAATAGAAATGCATGGAAAATTGCACTGACTGGGAACAACCGCTCGGTTTTATTATTGTTTGATACTAAAAAAACATAGAGCTCGAAATTATAAATATTACTTTGAGATTGTTTTCACAGGATCATTTGACGAATACTTTGATGAGTAGATAAGTGCTTACTGACTCAAAATTCAAATTTTTAAAGAACATTATCACTTAGATAGATGCCTTACAACATTTTCTCGATGAGGGTAACAGTGTATTGGTACTGATGAATGAAGGTGGTGAGCAAACTGCCAACACAAATATCAATTATTTACTAGAACAATACGATATCTCTTGCAATAATGGTAACTTTTAGCATAATTAATGAGCTAGCGAAAATTAATTAAAGTTCTATTACTGTTACACCGTAACATTTGATTAAGTGTAATAACAAGACAGCTTTATTTGGTCAATCCCATTTATGGCTTTTTATGAGGACTGACGTTGCTATCAAATTATCTTTTTATTTCGATTGCTTGATGCAAATTTTTGGACGATTCTCGAAACAGTTTTAACTTATCAAAATCTATCAAAATTCTACAATTGATAACGTGTGAAGGATTTCCTAATTTATTTTAGTGATTTAAATTTTTTATAAAATTTAAGTGGTCTCATTTAAGTAGAAACACGAATCGTAGTATGGATAAACAATTTCGTGCGCATAATATATGAATATTTTTTATCTTGACAGTACGTAGTAAATTTGTATTCATCAATTTTACATGGCGCGTTTTATAGCTTGTTTACTTTACTGATGCAAACTTTGAAAATATTTGGTAAAAAGAGACAAAAGAAGTTCTTAGATTCTGTTATTCGAACCATTTTTTGCAAATACTTGGATCCCAAGGAAGCACTAGTTTCAAACGGTGTTCTGAATCGTGCTCTCACCTTAAACGCTGGCAAATCAACTCCTGCTAATGACGAAGAAATCACCGCACAATAAGTTTTGCTAATTTATATTAAATAACACAGCTAGTTTACATCTGTACCTGTATCATAAATAAATAAATAAATATATATATATAGGGTTTAATTCCCCAAATATGAGATTATTGTGGACGGAAGACTGTGACCGATCTTTGATAAAACACAACATTTTCTCGTAATTTCTGTTTCTATTCTTTTCTCTGTTCTACTTCTGTCTGTTATGTCGATGTTATGATGTGATAATGAAAGTGAACGGCGGAAACAATAGTGCGAACAGCTACGACAGCAATCATAATGGTATCGACAGCCAACGATGCCAGAAAGGTTGAAATGGTAGCAGTACGAGAGATTCCTGCAGACCAGTAGATCAGTTATCTAATGGCTGGGAACGAGTCTCTGAAGGACCTTTCTAATCACAGATGACTTCCAGGAGGAGAAAAGAAGTAACAGACCATAACGACAATGCTCGTGCAACTCCTTGTTGCAGTACTTCTGAAGCAACGAAGACGAAATAAGGGAAGAAAGTGAAGAAGAATAATGCGCATGGCATGAATAAAGCGAAAAAAAACTCGTTGCAAAACGAGTTCGAAACGAAAAAAGAAGAATGCAGAAAGTCCGAGAAGAAAATGAAGGATGAACGGAGAAAAACTGCATCCGGAATCATGGTGGAAAACAATGGGAAAGTAGATGAGGCTGTGAAAAGCACCGTGGAACATGTAAGAGAGCTCTCTGCTAGCTTACCGTAACTAGTAGGATGATTACACTTGAAGCTATCATTCGAGGAGTCGAGATTCCGCAAAGCAGCTCGCCAGGTGAAATGCTCAAGGCAGTTCTTGACCATTTCGGGAAGATGTGGAAAGGAAGATGACCCTTGTGTTGTTCCCTGTATTGCGAGAAGTTTGTGTGCGACATACTCGCTTGTTTCTTCAAAAACTGAAGAAAAATGCGAGTATGTGCCTACATTGTAGATGACATGAAAGACGGTGAACTATCTGGTAACGCAGTGCAAGAAAATGATATATCATTACTTCATTAGAAAGCAAAATGAGGTCCTGCGGTGCATCGATTTAGGACTCTGCGAAAAGTATGATCTAAAAGCAATTCTACAGATGCGAAGCCATTATGTTCTGGGGGTCGAATGAGAACGTTGAGCTCAGAGTCGATACCCGAGTGAAAAACACGATAAGAAGCGACGTGAAATAATCCTGATAGAGGTTGGCATCACTAGCCAGGACAGGTTGACAGAGACTGAGAAAAAGCCAAAATATGACTACTTGATAATAAGCTTGGGTCAGAGATGAAATACGAACCAAAATAATTCCGTATGTGATGACTTGGAATGGGATTGTAACGAACTTCCACAAACGCTATGCGAAGGAGATCAGTATATCTGATCACGTCGAGGCATAAATCAAATAGCTAGTTCTCAAGAAGACCCTCGAAAGATCTCCTTCGACAATCGTTATGGACCTCACGAGAACAAAGCAAGAACGATGAGTACAACAAATATGAGCGCTGGACAGGTACAGCCAGAGTGCCGGAATGTGATCCAGCGCCAGAACCAATAAAGCAAGAACGAACTAACCTCCACATTCCTCTCTTTTTTAATCAAATCAATAACAATGACATTTGCAATTATTCAGTGATAAATTGAGTTACCAAATCTATCCTGAAACTAAAAATAAAGGAAAAACTGACAGGAAAAATCACTTCTTGCAATTTATATATTTTATAGATATTTTTTAATTAATTAATTAATCAACAGATCGAGTCCATCTTTTTGTCACATTTTAGTGGCTTACAATTCGTTTATCCATTTGGTGCCACTCTAAATGTTGGTCGACGATCAACAGCTGTGCTCTCGACAGGCACTGTTTGTTACCCAAACGACAGACCCGTTTGCGCATTTCATCAAACGGTAAACGAAAATTGTAGTATTTAAAACTTATTATAGCTACCAACTATTAATTTAAAATCGTTGTTCTTTGACTGAAATTTATTGCATTTAAATTTTTGAATATTCAGATTTCTCTAACAAAATGAAGCAAAAAATTTCCATTACTAGAGGAATATTTTCAATTCAGGAAAAAGATGGAAAGCTCGTGGTAATAGGCTCAGTTCAAATTTTCACCGATCAGTATTTTGATAAGGAGGATAACAGCAAAATATGGGTAAGTTGAATGAACATTTTGCTATTCTGGAAAAGAATTTACAAAAAACTATGGAGAATTTGCTTTTATCAACTACATTTAAAATAATAACGAGCCCTCAATAAAATTTCTTCAATTTCGTCTGATAAGCAAATTGCTTGCAAGATCAAGTAGAAAACATTTATTCAAAAGTTTCGTACCATATTATGACTTTAAAAGTTAAAAATCTCAGAAAAGAACTTTCAAGCCAATTCAGCCCATCATTTATGCATGAAGCTTATCTTCTTTTTACTACAGTCGTAAAATGGCTGTTTATGGCACGAAAAAATAAGCAAAGCATGCCTGTAATTTTCCAGGATGTTGTTATAAAGTTCGTGACGGAAGGTTTTACACTCAATGAAATTGATAGCAAAGAACCGAACTTGATGGAGGCTCATCCAATACCAGATCATATTTTTCTCTCAGAGAAGATTAAAGTTTGCTTACAAGAAGGGGAATATGAAATGAATCAAAGTGGCGACTTCCTCAGTTTCTTCGATAGTAGCCTTTTTTCAATGGATCTCAGCATTTGGCCTAGAATTATCAGGCAAACTATATGATTACATTTAAAATAATAACGAGTCCTCAATAAAATTTTTTCAATTTCGCCTGATAAGCAAATTGCTTGCAAGATTAAGTAGAAAACATTTATAAACGAATTCTGAACTATGTCCCAGTAATTAGTGCTCAAATTGAGAGTGTGCAACAGCTACACTTGTGCGATACAGAATGTTCAAAAAAATTAAAATTGTCCTAGAAATGTTGAATATTCATCAACTTATTTTTCTAGACAATTCTTAATAACCAGTTGTGCATATTCAATAACTTGTTGCTGAAAAGTTTTGAAATTTGCAGAGCTTTCGATCAACTAGGCTTAAAGCATGAACCCCTATCACTTATTGTGCCACAGTTTGATACACCACAACCACCACTTGCCCCCGCCGTACGTATGAAATTAAATGATAAATACCCATTGCAACAATTTTATATTGGTGTTCATATAAGTATGCATCATATTGCAGGTATTTCAACCAAACTTTTGTGAGCTTCCACCACCTCGTCTCGAGCTTTTCGATCTTGATGATATGTTTTCATCAAAAGAAATCCGACTTGCTCAACTAACTAATAAATGTCGAAAAATTTTGAACCATCTCCTTATAATAGTAAATTACTAGTGATGTGGAAACCATGATCATAGTTCATCTTCCTACCGATTTACTTCTACTTTCTTGTGATTAATTTAGGAAAAAATGTCTACGAGAATTTGAAAAGTGAATTTGCAATCTTCATTCTGCTGAAATGTCTTTAGCACGTCAAGTTTATGTCGTAACTTTCAACAATAATAAGATTTAAGGTGCAGAAAGTGACTTGGAGTACTTCCTGAAAGCAGCAAGTGAAATCTATAACATTACCGAAAGCTTGCCATTAAATGACAGAGGTCCAAAGAAGGTGCTTGAATTCGTGGTCTGTCAATTAGCTGAGTTTAAAAAACTAAATCAGGTTGCTTTTACAGACCAGTTCTGCAAATAGTCTCGTTTAAATTGCTTCTTTTCAGTAATAAAACTACTCAAATACTCAGAAATATAGTCTGTAATATAGAAAAAGTGGACTTCTTGCTTACAGGAAGACGAAAATGCATTATTAGATGAGTTCAAAGGAAATGTCCTCGATTATCAGCAAAGTGTTGAGGACGACATGCAGTATCTTTCCAGCATTGACGACTTCCAGATCAATTAATTCTTTCATTCTCGCCCAATAAATTATACCACCAATTTGATTACCATTTTAATGCAGAATCCATCTAAGTAAATTACTACTTACATACAACAAATCTTTAAAGCCTGTAACTTTAAATATATGACCTACTAAACATTATATAAAGTCTGGAAAGGTATAACAGATTTTGTGTTAGTATAGAACTGCTATAAAATTGTTTCAATTAATAAAAGAAGCTTTATTATTGCAGTTAATGAGAATAAAGAATAGATAAATACAAAGAATGCCCGCTCAAAGAACAGAAAAAGTATAATGCAGAAAAATATCAAGCACAATGATTAAGCCAACTTGTCTGAAATCACTCCGAAATAAATTCTTAAGCATAACTTGCAATGTGAAGAACAATGAAGAGTTCATCAAAAGGTTTAGAATTGACCTGAAAGAAAGTTGTACAATGAAAAAGATTAAATAAACTTTAAAGCTACAAATCACTTTGAAATAAACTGATAACAATGAGCAATTTGTTTTCTAGAAATTCTCACCACTATACATACACCACTGTAATTGTTTCTTAATGACATTTTCGTCACTCTCGGCTTTTTTATACATGCTCACCAGACTAATCTAGTAATTAGTAACCAAAAGCTTCATAATATGCAACACTCTGCACTTTCCTGAAAATCAGCCAAAACAATTTTTGACACATAAAGCATTAATTTGTAATTTGACAAAAAATGACGAACATTATCTGTTCAAAATAAATAAAAGTGCAGACATGATTGAAAAAATTGATTTAAAGAGTTTTGGTAAAAAAATGACAGAGGAAAATTTATTTTTCTCTAGATCTGAACTCTGATTTTCGAATGGCTGAGGATTTATATGTCTTAATCAATTTACTAATTTTCAAGAGTGAGTTTTTTTTTGAAGACATATATCACTCATGAGAAGATTCGTCTGCTAAAATCACTGCGGAATCTACAGACGCTACGGGCTGCACTGTATCATTGTTATCACTCCTAGCGGTGCCGTCTGACAATCTACTCGTGATAGCACCAAACGATCCAGGTGGCATGAGAGCCATTCTTTGTATTGGACATTCAAAATGTACACAGTGAAACACTTCATTTACTGAAAAGGAAAGAAAGCTAAGATAAAAATCAACTGTTGTGATCATAAACAACTAATGTTTGCACGATAGTTAATTTTCATAATGAAGTCCATAATCTTTCTAATAAGAAGAACCATAAGCATGAAATACTTCACCTGAATTATAGGTACCAACGAGACGAATAAACACAACTGGGCGACGTTCAAATTTCAATACCTGCCAAGCTCTGTGAAAAAATACAAATAAAATTAAGAATTAATTTTATACAGATCACGTAATCGAGAATTGTGAAGCTACATATGATGAAATTTCATACAAATAAACGAAACGAACTTGCAATGTTGTTGGGTTTTGTCAATTATACGGACCCATTTAACATTGTCACAGGAGACTTCTACATAGTAAGAATAATGACGGTCGTCGCAATCCCAAAGAAGTAAACTAAAAAAACACATACACTGTATCTGGATAAACAGTCAACCTAGAAATCTAAATGATTTTCTCGAAATATTCAAGTGAAAATTTTAAGTGACTTGTGTTTTATGTACAGAATACAAAAATATTTTAGACTAGTGAAAACATTAATTACACCACGACATTGAAGTTATTCAAATGAACAGCAAACAAATGCGAAAAAATACCGCATTGAGTCAACAAGATATGGTTGCGGTAACTGCACAACGATCGCCCCAGATCCTAATTGATGACAAGTATAACCATTATCCCAATCATAATTATTGGTTTCACCATTAATTAAAGCATTTCTACTGCGTGAAACCCCTTCAATAACAACAGAATTGTTTGCAATTGTTGCAACATTCTCACTAGGAACTGAAAATTAAAGGTCAATTAAATTACTGAAAAAACTGCGACTGTGAGAAAAAAGTCACAAAATCTTAAAAACACTAAAATAAAGAAATACAAATGCGATTTCCAACCATTAGCTAAATACAGTGAAGTAAATTTACATTGTATGGGTGAATGAATAAGCTTTAAATTCTCGCTTATTGAAAAAATAGCTCTCTAATAGTAAACTGACTACAGTTTTTATTCGTAATTCTTTATATTCAACCAAATCTTGTACATTCATTCTGATTTTTCTGTGCATCAGTAATATTAGTATTCAATGATAATTGATTAAAAATTACTAAGTAGAGAAGTGACTGGGTCAACATCAAATGTTTCCGTTGTATACATAGCTTCAATACTCACCAAATGGAATAAATTATTTACCGAATTGTAAGTTCCGACAATGCGTACAAAGCTGGAATAAAAATTTAGACCTTTCCAAACAGTTCTGACAATGCATTATTGAATTTATCAGATTTATATCTATATAATGATATTAATTAATCAATATTCACAGGATACTATAATAAAATACTAAGTCAACGCAAACTTTTTTCAAAAATATTTATTAAATTTGAATATAACGAAAGGAATTCAAAAATTAATATATTGGATAACTTCATAACAACATACTTGATTACTCGAGGTGTAAAATACAGCATCTGTCGTGACCGACAAAGATACTGTGTGTGATCAATCACTCGTGTCCAGACTTCTTGATCCATGCTTACCTAAAATTAAGTATATGGTCGATCGAAAAACTTTGCTACTAAAAACTCCGATTTATCAATGGTATATGAACATTAAAATAACTTTACAGCTTTATTTCTTTCTGTATAAAAACGTTTTTTATAGGTTCTGGTTCCATAAAAAATATTTTTATGAGAAAAAAAGTGTGCTAAGCCAAAAATTACCTCTATGTAATAATTATACGACCTCTGATCGCGATCCCACAAAAGAAGTCGAATATGATTGATGACGAAAGGACGACCAAGCTGGAACAGCATTACTAATCTTATCGAGACAAGAAATATTAAAAAAATCAAACTTCATTTTGACTCTGTTGATCGAAAAAGAGACAAATGAAGCAAATGATTAAGGACATAAAAAGTTGCGAAATGAATTACAAGACACGTGTGAAAAGTGAATCTTATCATTTGTTACAGTATATTTTTAAATGTCTGCATTTCAATGCAAAAACATTAGAGTACTATAAATTTTTATGAAATTAGTAAAACATAGTTTCCTGCCACTAGTAACTAATATCAAATGTTACTAGGTCACTGAATATTTAATTATTCATAATTATTTGGCAAGTACAACCTGAATAATGATACCGGGATTTTTAGCACCGATAGCATGAGTTGTGAAACCACGATCTATATCGAACCGACTTGTTTCGCCTGAGAGAAGTGCGATTGAACCTTCGCCAGTTAATACTGAGGCATTGAACGTGGAAGTCATCACATTTACATTCGGTACTAAAAAACAAATGATCAGGAGATTTCCATATAAATGTATTTTTATGCTGCTTATATAATTTCTACAAAATATCTCCAATTAGCAGAAATATTGAATACAATTAGATTACTTTCATCCAAACAAATAAATAAATAATTCACTCAGTATTAAACGCGAAAACCAATTTGCAGAGACAGAAAACAACAATCATTAGGGAAGGAAATCATGTTGCTTACACAAAAACCCCCTGTAGTTCAGTTCACCACTTTTTTTTTCATTTCTTTCCTTGATAGCATCTAAAATGGCATCACTAGCAACTAAACCAGAAGGCCTCACAATATTAAGCAAATCATCCAGATTTATTAAAGAAAGACGCAGTCGTGCAATGATCATCTGCGCTTCCTCTACCTGAAATATAATCAAACAATGCATCAACTTACACAAGTTAATTCACTAGAGTCATAAAAGAAAAAACCGATTCAGGATGCATTCGGATCCATTCTTTAACAGCTCGAAATATGTCAATTTCCGGAGCACACAGTGAGTCGCGCTGTACCATTTGTTCTACTGCATTTGCAGGAAGTTCTAGAAAACCCTACAAAAAATTTGTTACTTTCTCTTTAAATCTACAAAAATGACTGAAACCAAGTGAAAATTATTAAACAAGACTTTAAGTGAGACGATTTAATTACTATCCTCACCTGAGTTGAAATAGTTTCAGTAGCATTTTTATCAGCGAAGTTTAAGCAAACTTCACACAAAGAATGTAACGAATAAAGATGTGCAGCACTAAATATTGTACAAACATTTCGGACATTCAGCACTGCCTAAACATATCAAATTTACAATAAGTTTACAAATACTCAACTATCCACTATGATTTGAATATGAATGAGGAAGCTGAATGAAAAAATATAGTTCTGTGCAGTGATATGATAAGATGCTCTGCAATAAAAAAAGGATAAATTAAAAATTACTTTCATATAATCTGAAATGCATATTTCGAGGTCTGTAAAACCGTATTTATGAGCTAATCCAAGTACCTCAAGCACTAATTCCTCTTTGATCGAGCTTAGTAGTAATTTACCAGTGTATATATATCTGTAGAGACTAGAACATTTTAAAAAATGGCGCCAATAGTAAATTAATTAGCAGTTAACATGATTCCATAAGAAAATTTAATACAAAGATATTTCAAGTCCGATAAAAATTTTTTTTAAATTATATAGGGCAAAACAAATGCAAAAAACAGAAAAGTGAAACATTCATACTTCATTAACATCTTAAAGCCATTTAGCGGAGTATCAAAAAGTTCGATTTCTGTATTTCTCGACTCACGCATTCCATTGAATAAAAGAGCTCTGATATAATAAAATTTCAATCATGATGCTGTCCAGTTTTTACATTACGTAACTTCAAATTGCAAAATTTCTTTAGAAATAAACCGTTTCTGAAAAAACTTTACAAGCTTCAAACAGTGCTTGCAATTACCTGAAATATTGACTCCGAGCTGCTAAAATGATTTTGTGTGCTGGAATCAAACAGCCCTCGACCTGAAATGAACCCGAACTGCACTCATCCTTACTTGAAAATTTTGGTTGAGAACGAAGATCAATCGAAGCCACATAAAAGTAGTAAATCATATTTGGCATTAGTATTCATTGATGACGGAGGTAAATTGCAAAAAATAGCAGACCAAAACTATACAACTTCAAATATGAAGTCATATCGCAATACTCCAAAAATTATGCAAAAAGAAATTACTGAAAATAATTCACGCAATATGCAGAAAAAATCATTCATACCTTTAATGTGATATCACTACATTCTCCCGATTTATACAAACTCCCAATGTGGTCAGCTAGATAGTTCACATGATATATTTCTCCACCAGAACCTACAATTTTTTACAAAAATGTACAGGCTAACTGCAGTTTTTATTTCATGCCTTTTTTTTATATACAACAAAAACATTGTCATCTCAACAACTTACAACAGCAGTTCAAACCGACTGCAGATTCCAATTTCTGAAACAGCTTAAGCGTGCAGTCGTGTCGAAGCTGCGGATGGTTATCGCTCATGTTTTTTAGTTTGTAATGAATTAGTTGACCATTATATGTAAAGCATCTGAAAACCAATAGAAATGACAAGAAAGTTGTTAACGAACATTAGACCACTCATTTCCACCATTCAATGCACCTACAAAGAATCTGAGAGCCAAACGAATCACATAATATAGCAGAAACTTCCATTATAAAGCCACATAAGTTATTTTTGATGAGGATATACTCATGAAACCGGAATCTTAATCTTGTTTTTGCCTATTAAAGAAAAAACCAAACACTTGAGACCCAACAGTTTTTAAAAACTCATATTTTATATACTACTATAAGATTACTTGCTTGCAGCGCTAACAAATTCAAATTCTCTAGTTATAGAGCATGCCCCTTACAACTCGGGTAGTAAAAAACATTTTATAACAAAAGAATTAAATAGATGTCCCACCCATAATTTAAATCATGTACTTTTAAGTGACAAAGAAGTTAGAAACAAATTTCAATGCACAAATCTACGAAAACCATGATTAATGCTACCATGTTTAATATTCAAATGCTATCAGGAGTTATGGAGGTCGATGATAAGCAGAAACGCAGCGTCTGACACTAGAAGACCAGCATTACTCTTCTTCTAAGGGAGTGATAAATTACGCAGAATCTTAATTACGTAATTATGGCCTGTCGCTAGGGACCACCATGAAAATTAATTATCTCTGCAGTTTTAATTAAGTGAACAATAGTGAATAAAAATACTAAAAAGACAATAAGCCTTTCCAAAAATAAGTATTTTCGCGTAAAAATGTAGTAGATGCTGTAATAAAGTTGCATCATTTGAGACAACAGCATTAACTTTCTTGCAAACTTTTAATCAGAAGTGTGAGTTGAAACACGAACTATCATCGACGCGTATTTGCAGCATTAGCATCTGTTAAGCAGAGTCAGAAATCAGCTGCACTCAAAGGTCGAAGTTTAGGTTATAGCTGTTGTAAAAAGTTTTTCTTACATTATTTGAAGGAAAATTTCAAATGCAATTTTGTGTTTTGATTGAAGTGAGCCGATTGGAAGGACGTAGTTGAGAGCAGACAACTGTTGCAACAAATGTGCTCGAGTAGAGTTTGATGTCTGTTTGATTAATCCAAATCAGTTTTGATTCCATAGATGGTTGTGTGATTCTTTCCTTTATTTTCCGATAACGTTCGAATTTTATAACTAAAATTAATTCAAACAAAACTGATTAGACTGATTTCTGCCTTAAATTAGTGAAAGAATGCAAGAAAGCGAGCATTAAGCTTTCTGAGGCAAGTTTTTACGAACGCTTTGTGAAGTTCGAGTGCAGTGTCGATCGGAATCGAAGAAATTGCCAGTTTGATTTGAGACGCAAAGTCTTCAGCAGATCAGCTGTTGCAGTGAGCGTAAGCTTTCAGCAATTCGCTCGCCAAAGTAAAACATTCTTCTAAATCCACTGGATAAGCTTTCTCATCAAATAACTCAATCAATTCTGCTTTTTTGCATCCATTTTATTTTTATTTGCTTAATTAGCATTAAATTATCTATGCCTGATCCAAGTGCAAGGAAGAAGAGAATGGAAACGCAATCAAATATAAGTAAGAAAGTTTAAAGGTCAGATGTTTCTGTATTAATACATTTCGTATGCTTTAGTTCAATAAAATTGGTCTTATACTGTTGTCTTATGCTTTTGATCATTCAGTCTCACCTTTCTATCCCAGCAGTAATTATGCAACAGAAATGAAAAAGAGTCACGGGTAAAGATCAGCGACTTGACAAGATCCATAGGTCGTAGGTCAAGGTCAAATAAAGCCAAATTTTCTAGAATTGTTAATGCCCTGCAAGTGCGTGCTCAAAATACGAACTGTTGAGTGTGCTAGTTTTATAAGATCTCAATTTTCCAGACTAAAATAAGTAATAACCGAAATGATACTAATAATCGCAATTTTGAAAATAACTGTAATCACTTTGTTGATATCTACTGCATCTAATGCTGTTGATACTAATTCTGTACGTCAATTTCTTATGAAGCAAAAAACCAGTGTGAAACCTACACCGATTGTAATGTGGCACGGCATGGGTAATATTTAAAATTTTGATCAAAGTCGGGTCGTTCATTATTACCTTAAATGTCTTACACTTTTACTTTATCCAGTCATCTACATTTTTTTAATCCATGGAAAATATTGGTGTTTAGTATTTCTTTTTAACCTTTCAGGGGATAGTTGCTGCAACCCATTAAGTCTGGGTTGGATTAAGAATTTACTGGAGGAAAATATCCCGCAAGTTTATATTTATTCCGTAATGATCGGACCAAATGTTATTGCAGTAAGTTTCTGGCGAAGTAATTACTCATTCTTTGCTAACCAACAAAGAACACCAAATAATGTTTCACGGTGCGGATATCGAAAAAATGCCTGAGAGACAATTTTTAGTTTATCACGCAGAAAAATATAGTTTAGGACACAGAGCATGGATTCTTCGGTAATGCAAACGATCAGGTTGCATATGTATGTGAAACAATACAGAAGGATGGGAATTTGAAGGACGGATATAATTCAATAGGATTTTCCCAAGGCGCACAATTTTTGTAAGTTTCGAATTACATTTGCATAAGGGAATAATTTTTACATTTTATGAAAATATAAGAATGACAGAATCTGAATAAGAATTTGAATATGAAATTATGAGAAAGGTAGAATTCTGAAATAATAATTGCCACGCGAACTTTGGCAAATTATTCAAATGCTAATATTTCAAAATTAATACTGAGTCAATCTTAAGAGACTGAGCGAGTAACTTCAATGAGGAGTTTTAATTGCAAGATACTATAAACTAATTCAAATTTCAATGATTCTAAAGAGTTGAAAAACTTTCCTCCCAGTTACTTGAAATAATTAAATTCTGACTTGCTACAGGCGCGCATTAGCAGAACGTTGTCCAAATCCACCTATGAAAAACTTAATCTCATTAGGAGGTCAACATCAGGGAGTATTTGGATTACCACTCTGCCCTGTTGAAAGTTACATTTGTGATCGTATACGTCACCTTCTGGAGTTAGGTGCATACTCGAGATTTGTCCAGAATACGTTTGTTTTTCTCTTCAATTTATACTTTTAGTGACATTATTGTTGCTCTTTATACAACGACATTGCAATCAAAACACTTATTAAGATCGAATAGCTTTTACTTTGCTACGCCACCACCTATTGTCGTAGTTTGGTGCGCAAGTGAATAAATTATAAATAATTTGCTTTACAACTTTATTAAGTTTTAGACTTGTCCAAGCGCAATATTGGCATGACCCGTTGGATGAAGCAACTTATCGAGAGAATAGCATTTTTCTTGCAGATATCAACAACGAAAAAGTGATTCCCTTCAGTTGAATCTATGAAATTTGATATATGATATTGACTTATTGACTTGGGCATATGGGACAAACTGTATTAGAATATTTTTCAACAATATTTTGAAGAGATTTGATCTGAGTTTGCGGAGAAATAAAACTCTAAATTTTAGGAACTGAACGAAGAATACAGAAAAAACTTGCTAAAGTTACAGAATTTGGTATTAGTGAAATTTTTGAATGATACAATGGTAACGCCCAAAGAATCTGAGGTGAGTCATTCATTCATAAAATTAATTGAAGTATTGGCTTTTTACTTCTGCCATACTTCTCTTTTCTTAAATACAGACTTTTGTCCTCAAGTATGATATCAGTTGCACGCAAAATGTATAGACGTTTGCGCTAGTGTAAGACAAAATGTTTTCGGGTCAAGACTCATTTAGTCTATAATTTTTGCGCAGTAATGAAAGCAGTAGTCAATTATGTTGCCTTCTCCATCTCTCTTGTTTATTTATAAATCCCTGCTTTCGTAAAAATGCGATGAATACTTTTTGACGATACGTAAAAATGAATCTCCATTACGTTTTTGTCGAGGTGACCCAAAAAAAATAGCAAATCCTCGGATCAAACATGTTTGATAACAATATTTAGACGTGTAATTTCTCATATATCCGTTATACCTATACATACTGAAAAAAATCATGAAAACTATCGAGTAAGTTTGTGTAGTCATAATATTTTATTACTTGATGAATTTATTCTGTGCATACTATACAAGATCGATATCAGAAACGAATCCAAGTAAATGTGACGTAGGTCTGGTAGTTGACTTACTTGACTAATGTATCTAATGCGATCTACTTTTAATTTAATTTTTGGGAGTTGTTTTTTTTTGCAGCCAATTTTGCATTTTTGCAAGCTTATATTGCTTGCCTTCGATAAAAAAAGTAAGAGTTTCAAACTTAATCAGTTTCTTTTGAAGCATTTTTTAAAGTTCTTCTGAACTTGGCTTCCAGCTTCTAATGTTTTTCGTTAAATTCGCTATTTTTAGTGGTTTGAATATTACTCCACAAATGACACATCAGTAATTGTGCCATTGGAGAAGTCACGAATCTATATAGAGGTGAGTAGTTATTTATGCGGTACTAACTAAACATTTACTGCGTTGACGTTAACAAACTCCACAGATCACAATGTGCACTGTAAACATTTGGTGCTATTCTTGGCAGAAAAATGAGCAAATGCCATTTTTGAAAAGTCTTCAGAAAAAAAACGAACAACCTTAATAGTCATTGGCAACTTCAGACTTGTTGTTCCCAACTTGCAT
>UYYF01004691.1:16748-41608 GCA_900618365.1 Thelazia callipaeda
TCAGTCAGTTTCTCAAGTGCAGAGTAGGACTGTCAAATTCAACGAACCAGTCTTTGTTGTAGTAACAGTAATTAATTTATTATTAGTAATACTATTGATAATGGGAATAATTACATAACACACCATCAGTCATCGTTATTACTGCTATTATTATTATTATTACTATTATTAATTTGGATATTGTCAGCACTGTAAATGAATTTTTGATTGTTGCTGTTGTGTACTAATGTATATTGTTATCGATGTTCACTACCACACTGTCCTCTTTGAAATTGTACCAATCAATTGATCAATTGTTGATTTGGCAAAATATAAGAGTGTTTCTAACTGAGTTAATAAAAAACTCTTAAATTTATTACAAGTTTATTTTTTCGATTTTCGATCAATTTACAAAGAACGATTCTGATCAGAGTGATTTATTCTACTGTGGAGTGCTCTTCCATTCGCGTTGTTTTTTGTTTTACAATCGTTTGCTTATAATTTAGTCAAATCGCCCTCGCAAGGGACAAACTTCATTACAGCAAGAAGCAAATGAACTGCTCTTACTCAAAATCTAATATTTTTGTATATTAGAAGTTTGGACTCAAAAATAACTATTTAGGAAGTAGTGTCCTACCAAACTTGTGAATTAATTAGCTTTACTTTTGATTCAATAATGTGTGCAATGAAATTTGAGCTAAGTTCTTACTCAGATTTTGTTGCATTTCAATTGCATTGCTCAAATTAAAGGTACGTTTGCAGACGATTCATATAAGAAATGGCATCATTTTCCTGAAGTATTTAAACAGTTTAATAGCTCGAAAATTTCGATTGTAATTTGATTTAAAGTATATATTTACTGTTTCTAATTTACTTACTTAATTTTAAAAAGTATCAAAAAATGATCGGAAAACTGTTTGATAGTGAAATTACAGTGCTAGAAATAGTACTGTTCGTCATTGCGACTGTTCTTACCATTTTACTATTTGTGATAATATTGAATTGTTTCGCACAATGTTGTTGTCGAGGTGTGGATGACTGGAAAAAGTGTGAAGAGGAAGACGAGCGCTTCTTCGACAAAGGTTGCATTGAAATTTATACTAACAATAACGCAAATTCAAATTTATAATTTGATAGTTTTAAAATATTTCTTAGTTTCATTATTTTTCTCCGAAATGCACAGAAGCTGCTGAAAAATGATAAGAAAAGAGCTGATATAAATGATTAAAAGACATTGATTGTTACAAATTTGTATTCAATAAACTATAATTTATTATGCAAATAAGCTAAGGTTGCCTTTTGAGGAAGAAACTAAACACTTCAAACAATTTTGATCAAAAGTAAAGAATTTGTGATTCTTTAAAACTGTCATCATTTATACTTGTAGAGTACTATGATGAGATCTGTACATTACTATGTCCACATGAAAGTATGGAATCAAAGCAAGTGTTTGGAGATTCAACGATGAAGGACAAGGACGAGGTCTGACAAAACTGCTTTCATTGAATTTTGAATGCTCTTCTAGTTTTAAAGTGTAGGAACTTTTGAAGCCTTTTTGAATTTCAAAAACTAGAAATGGACATGCTTTTTTCTGAGGTTGAAAATACTCGATACTAAAACTTTATGAATAGCTTTTATACAGCTATGCAACCAACATTTCAGATACTTCTACCATTAAGAGTATTTATGAGAAGTGCATAAAGAATAACATGTTAATGAATCACCGAAATCAGCATAAAGAAGGGTTTCAGGAGGAACAGAGGACAAATTCAGAAAGACTTATCCTTCTGAAAGATGACCTGAAGAAGTACAATATAGATCATAATATCGAGGTTACTTCGAGTATTCACTCAAACTCAGCCAGAAAGTTTTCATACTTCTCATTGAATATTTTTCAAACATGCTAACTGCATATGTTTGACTTGTTGGCAGCTTTTTAATTGACTGATATTCTTCGCAAATTATTACGCTACTAAATTTCAGGACCAATTTGTAATTTTTGGTCAAAAGTCATTTAGAATTTTAAATAATTTGAGATGAGGCATACTATGACTTTCGGTTGAATATCGTCGCTAAATATTAAGTAAATTCGAGTATGCAAAAATCTATCTATCTCATCAATGCAATTCGAACAATCAGATTAAGCCTAAGCAAAGTTCATAAAGTTCATTGCAATAATTTAATTATATCGAAAAGTGAACGCCAAAGTATTATTTATCCAAGTTTGAAGAATGAATATTTTTGTTGCAGATTAAAGAGGATGTATCAGAAAGAGCTGCAATCGAAGATAAACGACGTACTTGGCTCGGATTACAAGACGACGAGAAGTTTGAAGCCGTAATCATGCCAAGTGCTGATATCAATGAACACAATAAAAAAACGTATAATATTTGCTATGACATCGTCAAAATGCTAAAAACTGATCTTAATTCCAAGTATGTAGGAACAAATCAATAAATATTAATGCACTAAGACGTAGATGATAAGTGATGTCAATTGATATTACTTTTAGGGATATCGTATTGAAATACGTTTCTGCCGAGACATTTGATGGATACGAAACAGCTGTGTAGTACAGAAAGCAAGTGCTCAGTCAATGCGAGAATACTTTTCTCTTGCAATTTCGAAGATACAGCACTGTACGCATACAATTCAGATCATCTCATTTTTGATTCAAATTTCTATTTCTCATATGAATCATTCTCTGATTACATTATGAAGTTATTTCAAAAATCAATAAATCATCGGTAATTGCAACTAGCACTGATCAAAGCACTCGGATACAAAGAATAACATCGTTTTACCTGAATTAATCTCTTTCAGACCAAATTAACAATTTCTATTGATGACATATTCGAAGCAATCTTGTAATCGCTGAGCAGCTACAGATGCCTGCCCATACATTTCCCCTACTTTCCCTTTTAATCACATCAGAAACAATTTTACACATATCTCATTGTAATTGTTTGCAAAATACAGCCAGTTTCTTCTCAGATCATTTCTTGAAAGCAACAGTTTAACTCCTTAATTTCTGTTTAACTCCTTAATTTCCGACTTTTCATTCATAACATACAGTTGGCACTGCTTGCGTAAGTACTGAGTATGAATAGTTTACCAGTACATAACATGTATCAATTTTGAATTTTTGATGAAACATAATGATTGGCTTAAGATGTGACTTAATTGTACTATTCATATTTTAGCACTAATAACGAGCGTAATCTTTTCACGTTGTACGTAAGTGTGGCTTTTGAAATGTATAGGTATCCTAAAACTGCTTACTACAGACGCCTCCAAATCTAACTGACTCCTCAGGTTGGAGCCGTTAAAGAATCAAAAATTTTGTTAGCATAAAATTTTCATGAAGTACTGAATCAAAAAATTTAGGGCTGCAATAAATTATATGAGTTCTCAAAAGATATCGCTTAATCATTGTGTACAGGATGCTTGTGCAAAGTGGGGTAGACGCGAATTGTTATGGGTTTGCAAGTTAGGTTGGGATTACTATTGATGTGTTGTTTGTTTGGGTCCGCGAGGTTTGCGGTTGCAGAACTTACGAGGGTTCTGCTTTGCTAACTTAGGTGTGACTTATTTGATAAATGAATGAATCAGTAATTAAAATTTCTGAGAACATGAAAAGATATAGGCAAATCACAAAGAAAACATGATACTTCCGGCAATCCGATCTGCATTATCAGCTACTTGTAGTCGAACGTTACATGTGAACTCTGCTAATGGCTTTCTTGCGAATGTAGCACGTCGATGCAAGTAAGTTCATCAATGAATGATTATAAATATAGCAGCAGAAGTGATCGCTGATAGAGTTGCGAAATTTATTTAGATATATTTGTTGAGCAGGATTCATTTTAAAAGCAACACCATTTTGTTCATAAAAAGAATTTGCATGGATATTCAAAATTTGTTTTGCGTGTCTTGTCAAAATTTTTGAGCCTTGGTTATCTGTGACATGTGCATCAATTTTTTATTTGATTAACAGGTCAGATGGTGTCAGAGGAGCAGTCATTGGTATTGATCTTGGAACTACTAATTCGTGTGTGGCAGTTATGGAAGGAAAACAAGCTAAAGTATGAAACTCAAAATTGTTTGGATGATGTATAGTAAATGAAACATCTGGACGCTGATGTTTTCCTTTTTATTATATCAAAGCGATTTGTTTTTTCTTTTACATGTTCACCAAAGTGTTGTAGGTAATTGAAAATGCGGAAGGTGTAAGAACAACGCCTTCGGTAGTTGCGTTCACTAAAGATGGCGAAAGATTAGTTGGTGCACCAGCAAAGAGACAGGCAGTGACCAATTCGCAAAATACACTCTACGCGACCAAAAGATTGATTGGACGACGTTTTGAAGATCCTGAGGTGCAAAAAGATGTGTAAGTTCTATTTTATAGTTTACTTTACAGACTGATTATGGTCATAAGAATTATGCATTATTACTCATGTTTTTTCTTTGATACTTCAAACATTAAAACACTTCGGTAGAATTGTTTTTGTTGATGTAAAAAGTTCTGAAAATTGTGTGAAATACTGAAGATATCTTTATCTCTGTTAAGATGTTAATATTGATTTTCAGAAAAGTAGTACCTTTCAAGATTGTTCGCGCATCGAATGGTGACGCGTGGGTTGAGGCTCAAGGTAAAATGTACTCACCATCTCAGGTAAATATTCTCTCTGCCATAAAAAGTGTGGTATTGATAGGGACTGAATATTATCAGTAGTTTTGTTAATGTTTACAGGTGGGAGCATATGTCTTAATGAAGATGAAAGAAACAGCTGAAAGTTATTTGGGTACTACTGTTCACAACGCAGTCGTCACCGTCCCAGCATATTTCAATGATTCCCAAAGACAGGTGTGAAAGATTTTATTTTATTAGAAGTTCAGATTGCATTAAATTTCTGTCACTCAATAATTTTTTCCAAATGATAATGTATCACCGAAAAACGGTCAACAGTGTTATGTTTTTATTAAGGCGACAAAAGATGCTGGTAGAATTGCGGGTTTGAATGTGTTGCGTGTCATCAATGAGCCTACTGCAGCAGCTCTATCTTATGGTCTGGATAAAGCAGAAGATAAAATGTAAGAGTAATATAACATTTATAGTTGGTTATATCAGCGTTTAAGAAATGTTCTAATTAATAAAATTATTCTGTTATTTTGTTACACCGAACTACTCTAAGGTAGATGTGTAATTTTTTCAGCATATTATTCCTTGAGTTTAATTGAAAGTTAGTTTACAGCATAGCTGTTTATGATTTGGGTGGTGGTACTTTCGACATATCAGTTCTCGAAATTCAGAAAGGAGTTTTCGAAGTAAAATCAACCAATGGTGATACATTCCTTGGTGGTGAAGATTTTGATAATGCATTAGTTCATTATCTCGTAGCTGAATTTAGAAAAGATTCAGGCATCGATATTCACAAGGTAAAAAATATTTTCACAGTTAGTTTGGAATTTATGGTATCATTAAGTTCCTTGAGAATTGTTTTTTCAAGTTTGATTTTGTTAAACTCATGACAATGATGATATAATAATTCTTCACTTTGATCTGAACGTCTATTTTTATGAAGAAATAAGCGATTTTGAGTCATGAAATCACGAAAATGGCGAAGAATAATTAATGAGAGCTATTTTTTTTAAATAAAAAAAATTATGATGGTGAGTATTCAGGATCCCATGGCAATGCAACGTTTACGAGAAGCTGCTGAAAAAGCAAAATGCGAGTTGTCTTCAACAACACAAACTGATATAAACTTGCCATACTTAACAATGGATGCTTCTGGACCAAAACATATGAATTTGAAGTTAACACGTGCTAAGTTTGAACAGCTCGTAGCAGATCTTATTAAACGAACAATAGATCCGTGTCGCAAAGCTATGCATGATGCAGAAGTCAAACCGTCGGAAATTGGAGAGATTCTTCTTGTTGGTGGGATGACGAGAATGCCCAAGGTGATTTGGAATGTTATAATACATCTAAAAAATATAGAAATTTATTGTTTATTTAATTTTATGTGTTTATATAAAGTTCTCGTTAAGGTTCAACAAACAGTGCAAGATGTGTTCGGAAAACAACCTTCAAAAGCAGTGAACCCTGATGAAGCAGTTGCAATTGGAGCAGCTATTCAAGGTGCGGTTCTAGCTGGTGATGTAACTGATGTTCTTTTGCTGGATGTAACTCCACTTTCTTTGGGTATCGAAACACTTGGTGGCGTCATGACGAAGCTTATTCAGCGCAATACAACTATACCTACAAAAAAAAGCCAAGTATGTATTTTATTTGTTATTAGAGTTGTTAAATTAAAAAAAATGTTATGACTAAAATTTCATTTACAATTTTCTGTTTAATTTTGGATAACATTGGAGTTATATATTTGATTTTGGGAATTTATTGCAGACAAACGTGAAATTGGTTGATATTTTTCAGTTGATTAGCGTAACAGAAAACTGTGAGAGATAATAGTCAAAAAAAGTTGATTTTTTTTCTGATGAGACATAAACTGAATTCAACTCTGCTGATGTAAGCCCAATGCAAGCAAATAATGTACTTGTAATCAGGAAATCTGCAAAAGTTTTGAAATTATCAAGAGGTCAAGGAGTTTGTATTAATGCTTGTAACACAGTAAATTTTTATTCTAGGTATTTTCTACGGCCGCAGATGGTCAGACACAAGTAGAAATCAAGGTTTATCAAGGGGAACGAGACATGGCGACTAACAACAAACTTTTAGGGCAATTTTCCTTGGTATGATTACATATTCGTAATTTTTTATATATTTCACTTGAAAATTGCTTAGTACTTCAAGTCCTCTCATTCATTTTGTTGAAGGTTGGTATACCTCCTGCTCCTCGTGGTGTTCCACAGATCGAAGTTACTTTTGATATAGATGCAAACGGTATCGTTAATGTTTCAGCTAGAGATAGAGGCACTGGCAAGGAACAACAAAGTTAGCTTTTAGTAATATCTGTACACATTTTATTGTAATTATGACGACATTATAATGAAATTATTTGCTTTAAGTTGTAATTCGCTCTTCGGGTGGATTATCAAAGGACCAGATTGAGAATATGATTCGTGAAGCTGAAAGGAATGCTGCTGCCGATGCTGAGCGAAAGGAAAAAGTTGAAGTCTGCAATCAAGCAGAAAGCGTTGTACAAGATACTGATTCCAAATTAACTGAATTTAAAGATCAGGTGGATCCAAAAGAGGTGATTTGTTTACTTTTATGCCTGTGCTTGGCAATTTTTATCGTAATTATTCTTTTCAGTTTTTTAGAGGTCTAGTCTATTTTTGTCAAAACATGTGATAATGAAAAACGAGATCGTCTTCGGAATTATTTATTATAATTAAAACTTCTTTAGTCCTTTTTAAAAATGAACCAATACTTTCAGGCTGAGGAAATTCGCAAAAAACTTGATGAATTGAGGTCGTTGTTGGCAAACAAGGAAAACGAAACTGCAGCCAAGATTCGCGAAGCAATTGGTTCACTTCAGCAACAGTCTTTAAAATTATTTGAAGCTGTTTACAAAAAAATGGCTGCTGAAAATACGCAATCTTCTGGAGGTAAGTTGATGCTTTGGAGCGCTAGAAGTTGAACTATACTCGTTTGCTCTGTTATAACTGAAATTCTACTTTTTAGGTACACAAGAAGCACAGACTGCGGAGGAACCTAAAAAGGAGGAGAGCAAATAAGAAGTTACACCTCTGTTCTATTTGTTACATCTTTATTAGTTTTGTTTAACTAGATTGCATGTTATTTCGAAGTGACTGCTTGTTATCTGCTTTATTGACGTCATCTATTTCTGGTAATTTCAATTTCTCAAAGTTGATCACTTACGGATTACTTATCAGATGTTTAGAGTGTTTTGAACTCTAAGGAACTGATTGATAGACTAATTTTGTAGTAAAAAGTCGTTCTGCAGATCTCCGGAATCTTTTAGTAACCATATCTTACTAATTTGTTACTTTTTGCTATCCCTTGGTTTTTTTTTAATTTTATACCAAAGGTCATAGTTGATTGTGGAATTTTTTAATACACTGCAAAAGGAAAGAAACTTTTCGAAACGCGGGATGGCAAAATATGAAATTGATTTGTAACAAGAGTTGTCTTATTTAAAAATTTATATTTGGATAAAGTACAGTGAAATATGTTGAAGCGAGTATATGTAAAGCACGATATGTCGTAACCATTTGACTTCAGTTTTCTAGAAATGGAAATGCAAAACATCTGTCATTCATTATGGAGTTGCGCATAGTGTACATTAGTCCAATTTTATGTAGAGAAAAATAGTCGTGATGGAGTTGATTACAAAAATCCATATGTTTGGATTCTTGTATTGATTGCATATCAGTCACTAATGAGTTGTGAACTAGATTTGAATTAATCTGTTGGTTTTAAAGTATTTATAAAACTTTCCGTTTTTAGCCGGCACTCAAAATTGCAGAAGTTCTCTCTGTTTTTACTTCAAAGCCATATCTGAACTCAAGACTTAAACATAGTAATCAATAGTAATTTGTAATAGAAATAAAGTGATCGCGGCATTTGGGATGTGGTTTCAGATTGCTTAACTGAGATCTCAGTATAAGATTACTAGTAACATGAGATAAAGATTCGAGTGCTGAAGAATACTTCTATAAGGAAACTTTACATTTTGGTTTCAAACTAGCCGGAAAAATCGAGATCACTAAATTTTTAGTAATTTCGGGCGGAACTTTAGTGCACTCTTCTAAAAAATGACTTCCTTTTTCTGATATAGTAGTTTGTAGTTTGCTAAAATATGAAACAAAGTATAATTGTATTCACATTTGTGTTTTATATTGGACCTGTTACAATAGCATCCACAATTTCTTCCTTTGTCATTATAGACTTGATATTCGTACGTGACTGTAATTTGAGCAATAAGTTAGCACCTCGCACCGACAAGAGTCGAGAACTCATTTGGTCTTTCTCTAGAAAGATAGCTCGAGGTATGTTTCCAGGATCTGGTTCTAGGCGAGCTCTTCGGTATTCTGGCCGAAAATCCAACTCTATTTCGTCACTTAACTGTAATTATAAGATACAGATAATTTCAGCTGTCATCAAATGCACTGTAAATGAATAAATGTACGTGAATATTTATTTTTACTAACTGGTTAGTTTAAAATATCAAGTGCAAGGACAAAGTCTCTCACCCGTACAGTAATGACTGTATGGTGGTAGTGTTTCCATCCAGCAACTTTTCGTAAAGCCGGTATCAAAAATAGTTGCGCTGTTACCCAAGTGGACACGGGATTTCCCGGTAGAGCGAAAACCACTTTCTTCCTTGCATTCCATTCGCCGCAAGCAAAAGTAGTTGGCAAACCAGGCTTCATCATTACTCTGCCAAACTTTATCGTAAACTTCAGTTGCTTTTCAAGTACTTCTTTGAAGTAATCCTGAATCAATCTCCCTCTATATTTTATTCTAATTTCAATAAGAGGCTCAGATTTAATTAAAGCCGTGTCTCATTCCTTCTCGACTTTTTAACTCGCTTACTATAAAGCACTAACCTTGCTAATAATATTCCACTCTAAACTCTATGCGAAAATAATTTCATGTAGAATCTTTGGCAAGCCGAAGGTGAACCTAGACAAAATTTAGAATGTTTAATTAGTAACTAGTTTTCATGTTCGTAAACAAGTAAAGGTTTCAAACTTTTTCGCCCATAGAAACGCCACCAGAACATACAACCACATCACATAAAGTCAGAGCCGTTTCTAATCCACTTTTGAGTTTTTCTTTACTGGAATAATCCTGTCTTTCATGCAGTCAATTTATTTTACAGACTGACTTTTTTTTTAATGCGAAACTTTACAAAACCCAACTTATCAGGTAAAATCCCAATGTCGCGATACTTGAAGTGATATTCATTGAGCAAAGCAATAAGTTGTGGACGGTTTGTATCACGAACTGACCCTAATGGGCATTCGTTTGAACTGCTATCTACCACCTGCAATCAAAATGAAGTCAAGTGTCTAAATATAGTTTCCAGGTTCGAGATAAAAATTTTAAATAGAACAAAATTTCAGGTAACAACTGGAAAAAAAATTTGCTATCCCTTTACAACAGCAAGTATCACTGAGCAAGTAACACTTCTTCGCTTAACTTGCGAATTATCAAGACTTGTTATCAGAAAAGAGCTGACTCACTTCATGACCCGTTGAAATCACTGCCACTTCCGGTTTTTCAAATATTTCTACAAGTTTTCTTTCTGACGCCGCTAAAATGCCAATTTCAGCTGCACCAAATACGCATCCTTTGTGTAATAAAATCTCTCCTATTTTGATATCACATCCAATATCCCTACAAAATCTTTTAATGCAGTTTTATTCAGTCTCAAATGCAACAAGTTTATTTGAGGTTCTTCTAAAAATACTCAGTGAGCTAAAGGTGCTAACATTCCGTTGGTTTACTACTTCTAACTTCAAAAGTGTTTTCACATTTTGCATCAATATATAACTAAAACAAACTTTTGAATTTTTGGAAGAAAAATTTTGTTTAACTTCATTTATCTCACCGAATGTCTTGGCCAATTATCGGTTCACTCAAAATTTCCACTGCAATTTCTTGTAGATTCTGAAAATGAAGTTCGGGTTAATATTTAGACCAGGTGTACTAAAAGTCAGCATGAAACAACATATGAATCTTGCTAGTGTAGGAAAGAAATGATGAAAAATTCAAATTTTATTAATGATTGAATGGAAAGTCAAAAAAATTCTTCGAAAATACAGAATCCAGACTAGTTTTCAAAACTTTGTACGATAATATATCATTGGTAAGTAAAGGTTGCACCAACATTGTACTCAACAAGACGGGTATTTTCAATTTGTACCACAGCATCTGCGCCATCAGGTACCATAGAACCTTAACTACATTCACTTTTCTCTAGCACCAATGATATTTGGGCAATTATTTTATCGAATTTAATCATTATCTGCTTCTGACATAGCAAATAATCCGCTTAGAGCAAGGAAAATCGTTGTAATTTTTTATCAAATAACTACAGGTAATGATTATAAGAATTGAATCACGTACGAGAGACAGCAAAGAAAGTATAAAGAAATTAATGAAGAAAGAATTTGAAGGGATTTAATCACTCAACTGGAAAGTGAATCAGTGAATCTCTTTTTCAAATCTACAATGCAGTTTTACGCTCTAAACTTTCTGCAATAAAAACTGACCTGTGTTTACTCGACAGATAAATCCTGACTTAAGTGTTATAGTACTCAATTCGCCTGCAGTAGTTCCAGCCACAACTTGTCGAATACCTTTGCCATCAGATGCTGCAAATCCGAAAGTTGGTATTTGCTCTTATGTATTTATGTAAAAAAGACAAAAGTTCCGAAAAATAATTGGCAAAATGCAAATGAATGTTATTTGTATGTTTACTTTGAATACTTTATTTGTATGTTTAGCAAAATAAGAGAGTAAAATTCATAACTGAATATACTTCATATAAACTAACCCACAACTGCATATCCATCTTTAATAGATGTGCGTACTTCTGGATGTGATTTTGTAGCGATTATATCTTCTGCTAGAACATCTCCTAAATTAATGCATGCATATTGTTTGATCATAAATTATTACTCATTTTATGAATTTCAGAATTATCACCTATCATTTTTGTTTACATATTATTATAATTTCGAGAAATGAAACGTGGTTAACGACAACACGAGAATTGCTTTTATCCACTTTTGATACAATATTTGTTAGCTCAATTGTACTTAATATTCATATCAATTAATTTCAGTTATTTTGTTAGACTATTTGCAAAACAAATGCCTACCACCATAAACTCTTTAACCAAGCACCTATTTTGACTTCGGTATTAATAACTTTCCGTGTCAAGCTCGTCACACAAACGTGTTTTTCAATCATGTCCGTCGCTTCTGCCACCGATACAGCTGGCCATAAACTTGTACGTGGACGTTCAATAACTGCGCTTAATAATTCTGCCATTGTTTGTAAATAATTCTCGTTACTTTAAAATTAAAACTGCTTGTCGATAATTTTTTATATTTTTCTGTAAATATGAAAAATTAGAAGTCATTTATAATTGCATCAATTAACTTAAGAGTGAATTCTATTTGAATGCAATTTTTCTAACTACACTTCAACACTCATTTTTTCTTCCATAAATTTGAATCGCTTTTGATATTTACTTTATCAAAATTTAGAGTTGAAAATTTTCTGATTGAAAAAAATTTTTCGCAAAATATTTTATTCCTCAATCAGTTAGTTCATTCTAACGCACTGCAATAAACATCGAACAGTACTTCAAATAACACATTCTACCATTACTGCGAATTAATTTTTGGAAAACATTTGAAGAAACGAAATGCAGTTGAAAGTAATGGAAAGGTTAGGTCGTCGCAAGTATTTTGTATCTAAAAAAATTTTTGAGTGATTTTTTCATTATTAAAAATAGGTAATTGTAGAGAGTGGAAATGGAAGAAAAGCTATGAGAGTTAATACCTCGTTTCACCTCTTAATATTGTTGCTAAGTAGACTGAGTTCAGAGTTTACATTCTTGAATTCTTACAAAATTTATTTATTAAGAAGTCAGTGCCAAGCAAAGTTAATTTCAGCACAAGACAAATAGATCAACAAATCTAAAATTACATAAATGGATCAATAAAGCTAGAATTACGTAAACTACAAAGTACTGCCACTACAGAGATCAACATCCATCCATTGCATTACTATTTGATCAGTACAGCAGTGATCGATCATATCACTGTAAATGGATAGATTAAATTTGAAGTAAAAAAAGAATCGATAATTGATCAGTGGAAATAGTGGGAGGAGTGAGGGTTATGAATGCATGGCAGAGGCAACGCTACAGAAAGCATTTTGCTTTCATTTGATGACCAGTGCAAACAGTAATGCAAATCAATTTCACATTAATATTTGTGTATTTGATCTTCTGTTTTTTTCATTGTTCAGAAAGATCCCAACTAATTGTCATTCCAATGACCTATTCCAGTTTACATGAAGAATCACTAGAAATAAGTACTAGCACTTACTTACTTGTTATTAGTCCAATTACTATTTTATTAAATTCACACGTGTTTAATCCTCTAACCAGCAAAAGGTAATTGTGAAAATTACCACTATATAATCTTTGAGAATTTTTTTCACTGCAAATTTTTTAGTAGAATGAAATACACTTGCTAGATTTATAGATGTGCGCAATATCTGCGTAATGTGTAATAGAGATTTTAGTATCAAAAGGTCAAGAGAAAATGAGTAGTGGCTTCTGGTTACTACTTTAGTAATAATGCCGACAACTTTTAATAGTAAAAAACCGAGTAGAGATTGTGGAAGTTGCTGATGTGGAAATAGTATTAGTGCGATTTGTTAAAAATGGCTTCTAGCAGTTTTTTAACAGAATATAAAACTTTTCGAGTGACGCCATTTCTCGTAAGTATAAACTTAAACCACGTTAAGGCACGCTGCTAATAAGTGTAGAAAAAGTTAAAGTGTTAGGGAATAAAATCACGCGGAAATTTCATGTGAAAAGACTTTAATACAATTAAACATTTTTTAATATTTTGATAGCACAGCAGTACCGACATGCTGCTACCTATTCATCATTCATCCACGCAAGTAATCAGACGAATGAGAAGTAAAAATATTAATGATGCAAGCAAGAAAAGGTAAAAGTATAGACTGGAATGAAGTTAATGATGAAGACAAAGTGCGAAAGAAAAGTTCGCAAAAAAAGTGCTGCAAATTCCGAAGAAACAAAATCATACTGAATTGTGTGTAAAAAATTGACTCTAATTGAGTACAGAATGTTACTTACGTTAAAATAAAAGTGACGATGTAAATGTCACGTTATACTTTACAAACAATCGCTACTGCTTGCGAACATGGATGTATGACCTCTGGGTAACTTCTGCAGTGTAAATGCCTCAAATTCTCTTTTCATCGCCTGTGAATTACCCATTTGTCTTCCCAAATCAATTATTATACACACAACAATGTTCCATTCAAGCAACGATCTACTCGCCATAATTGAGTACTTCATTATTTATTATTTCACTTTATAGTCTTGAACGCAACAGAGCACCCTTTGACCTGATATGAAGTGAACTCTGGAAAGTTTAGATAGAAATAGATGCATACTTGGTCGAGGAGTAAATCTTTCTTCATTTTTCCACTTTAATTCATTCATCGTGAAATAAGTATTAATATTCAAAGAATATGGAAAAAAAAGAAGAAACGCTGTAATGAGCTAATTTTGTAGTGTATAGTTTGCCCAGGGAAGTAATCTGTTGAGGACTGTATGCATTGCCTAACTTGCAGTTATTAAGTTCATCCCCAACAAGCAAAGTAATAACTTTCATATTTGAACTTTGATCCCAAGTACTTCCTCAAAATCATCAATTTCAATATTTCCAAATCTTTAAACTTAGTATGCCAAAGTGGTAAAAAAATGAAAGTGTGTTATGCGCAGCTTTGTAGTTAATAATTTATGATTGTTCAAAACAAAGCATGTGATTTGGTAAATGTCTACGTAAATTCCTTACAGCGTACAATAAATTCAAACTGGTTTCTGCGATTGTTTTTTATCTATTTGCTTGCGACCAAATACTTCCCTTCATTGCAACAAAGATCATAGCAGCAGTTGTGTTAATGTTGATAATAATGATAATAGTAAACATGTTTGATGGGATTTACAAGATAATAATTGTGGTCTGTCACAGAAGTAAAAAATGACGAGCTTTGTTGCAACTTGATTCACTGTTATTGTTGCAGTAGCACTAAGAAAGCGAATTGAAAAAGCTTTTTAATTATTTTTTCTTTTTTACAAACTTTTTACAAAAATATTTGAGAGAACTATTTCTGCAGTGAATCAGTGAAAAGGGGCACAAAATGGCAAACTGGTCGTATTATTTTTGCTAACAAATAAAATAAGCAATGTAATGAATGCTAAAATCGGAGCTTTTATTTTCCTGTTTTGACTACTGGATATTGTCACCGCGGTGTTTCTCACGTTATCTCATCTCTCTTAGCTTTCTTCCAGTTGGCATACCAAAATTTACCACTTCGACTTAAGCGAAAAAAATTTGTTTCCTTTAATTTTAAAATAACTTTTATTTCGATCATTGTATGCTAATCAATTCATAGCGTTGCAAAATTAAAGTTTCTTATTATTTATTACTTATTATTTGTACATTTAACTCATCACGTAAGCTACGTAATGCTTGACTTATCATTTGCAGCTTATTTTTAATTCATATTTTGTTTTGTCTTTACATCCATTTATATTTAAAAAAATTCAATTGATTTTGGCTAAGCATTTTATCGTCGTTATAATACGCAAAAGCTTACAAAATACGTCAAGGATGCGTACCTTTTTGTCATTTCATCTCAACTTGACCATTTCTATCTTTTCATGCAATTTTTTGCTTTCTTTGTCAAAAAAAAGAATATATACGCTTTTCACGCTTTTCACTTTATTTTATTTCTACGCGTTATTTGATTTTACCTATTAATTTCACAATATTCCATAAAAGTCTCTACTGATTTCCAGTTTTACTCACGTCAGATGCTGTAATGAAAAGACATATGTAAACGTCCCATCTAGACTTTTGATTAAATGCTTTTGTTACGTAAACAATTTTAATCATCAAATAACTCAACAGTACTTTCCTTGCCGATGCACGCTCGTAGTTTTTATCTCGTATTCTGTTTTTCACGTATGCTTCATTTTTTTCGTGTGTATTAAATTTTTTAAATTTCTTTGTAACTGTTTTGACTGACTTTTTCATCAATTGTTCTGTGCATAACAGGCAAATTTGTAATCGCAGAAAGTTACGGACTTGCGTTCAGCAAAGCGTTTCATAAAAACACTTTAATCTGCCCATCGGCGAGACTTGCTTCATTTCTTGTCAGTCAAATGCTTTTTTGAATTCTGAAATTCTGCTGATATGAAGTGAAAATTTTTCTATGAATTGATCGCTTTGTGTTGTACAAACATTGCAGTTCTCTGACTTACGCTAAATTTTTACTCAGTAATCACGATCGTATATTAATATTCATATTCAATATTATATCTTTGAGTACGTGAGGAATATATATTACCTTTTTCAAATCTCGACTGCCTTTGCGAAGAGGCAGTCGAGATTTGAAAAAGGTAATATATATTCCTCACGTTCATAAATCGCTCAAAATTTTGACAGCAAGAATTGATTGCTGAGCTGAAAAGAAAAAATCGTTGCAGCATTTTGACATTGTTAGCAGTTGCTTGATTTCAGGTCATTCAAGAATAGACGTTGAGTCCCTTTATGATGTGCTATATTGGTTTGTTCTTACTGATGACAATAGCGCATTATATCAAGGCTTTAGACAACGGTTTAGCTAAGTTAATACATTTATTGTTCAGATTTTGATTCTCTTTTATTATTTCAATCGTAGACTTTGTACAGTTCTAATTTTTCTTGAGAGTGACGTAAGACGTAAGAATCAACTTTTCATGTGCTTTGAAGTTTATTTGGTTTTTTGCTGTGAAGAAAATCAGCTTGAATAGCACGTTTGCTTTATATTTGCAGTCACATATGCAGCATAGATATGCAATTTTTCTATAATGTTTTGTTAGAACACCGCCTATGGGGTGGATGTCGTGGACGAAGTTTTACTGTCAGATTGACTGCATACGACATCCTTTTACTTGTATCAGTGAAAGACTTTACATGGATATGGCTGATCGTTTAGGTATACTATAGAAATTTGTTTAAGAATGTTTCAAATTAGTAGAGTAAAAATTAAAAACAATAATCACCGAGCGGTGAGAAAATGATGATTAGAGTTGAGATTGATTCGATATCCAAAGAAAAATTCACCATTAAAATATCATACAAAATTATTTTAAAACGGAAGCAGTAATTGAGAAGTTCTAATTATTTCGTTAATAAGTGATAGATATCAGAATATCATTGTTTATTTGAGATAATACAAGCTAGCATATTCGAAATGTTTTGCAGTAAAAGTTACAAGTTTCCTTGCACTGTATCGAGTATGAGGGAAAAAAATTGACACTTTATATTTTAGTTGAGGACGGTTATTTTCAAGCAGGCTACGAATATATTCACGTTGATGATTGTTGGATGGAAGGAACTCGAGATCAATTCGGTCGTTTAGTTGCGGATCATCAACGTTTTCCGAGTGGAATGGCGGCATTAGCTGATTACGTAAGATTTATTTCTATATTATTCATAATTTTGCTGAGATAGCAATAAATAAAAAGTATAAGCAATTTTAAAGAATAAAAGTGATAGATGGCTAATGGTCAAAGATTTTTTTCAGAAAGTTGAAATCTTTTTCAAGCTTTTCATTTCGCCTTTTGTAAATGAAAATTGTGAAAAAACTTAGATGCATAAACGTGGCTTGAAATTCGGCATCTATGCGGATTACGGTACGGCTACGTGTGCTGGCTTTCCAGGTACTTATCAACACACAAAAATAGATGCTAACACGTTTGCTGATTGGCAAGTGGATTATCTCAAACTTGACGGTTGTAATATCAATTTTGATTTAATGCCAAGTGGTAAGTTTAATTTATTGCTCACCAAAAACTCTTTGTTAAAGATTAGTTTAAAAAAAAAAGGAAATTGAACTCTCTAATTGCAAAAATATTAAACTTTTTATGAGTTTTCAAAGAATACGCGAAATTGTTCCTAGCAAGTGATTACCTATTTATACAGTACAGTTTTAAAAATTATTAAAAATTTTTACTAGTCAGTTAATTTTGTAGGTTATGCTGAAATGGGTCAAATGCTGAATTTAACTGGCCGGCCTATAGTTTACTCTTGCAGCTGGCCTGCTTATCTTATTAATCAACCTCAAAAAGTTAGTTTTCCGTAATGTGTCATTCTCAGTACTTCATATTTTACGCTTTTAGTTTTGATATTATTATGAAACTGTTGTCATAAATAATTAAGTTATTTGCCTTAAATAATAAAATGTTTATTGCTCAGGTTGATTATAAACTGATTGGGGAGCACTGCAATTTATGGCGTAATTTTGATGATATTAAACTATCTTGGGACTCAATCAAAAGTATCATCGATTATTACGATCATAATCAAGACAAACACATACCTGCTCAAGGACCTGGAAAATGGCATGATCCTGATATGGTCAATTTTAATACCTCATTCTTGTTGTGTGAAGTCGAATTTGATACTTCGAAAGAAAGCCATAAAAAATTTGTTTGCAAAGAATTATAGTTATGCATATTTTCTGACTATCATTAATAATGTCATTGTCTAAGGGATATACAAAGTAATTAGAGGTATAGTGCATGAAATTGAGTAATGTAAGGAGCTATTTTTTCAGTGAATTTCTCATAAGTTATTAAATTTTCAGATAATTGTGGGAAACAATGAAATTACTGTAGATCAAGCAAAAGTCCAAATGTCCATCTGGTCAATCTGGTCAGCACCCTTAATTATGTCTAATGATTTGAGATTGATCGCACCCATATTTCGAGAAATTTTGATAAATCCTCTGGTTATTGCTATTGATCAAGACCCTTTAGGAATCATGGGTCGATTGGTGGCTAATGTTAGTTGCATTTATCAAGACAGTTATTTGATTGAAAATATCATGCATGAAAACACACTAAAATATGTGGGTGATTCAAAATTTACACAGTCAGTTAATTAAGTTATTTGATGCTTTTTCATTCCAGCTGAGCCTGCTTATCTTACATCAAGACCCTTTAGGAATCATGGGTCTTTTTTTTTAGAAGCATTCACTTGATATAACGTGAATCGTTTTCGTATGCGCTAAGAATTGTTTTCAGACATCCAACATAGGCATTTACGTTAAACCTGTGACTCCAGCTAAGCCCTCATTGGGTCTATACTCTTATGCTGTTGCAATTTTCAACAGGAATCCATACCAACAAATGGTATATATTAATTACTTGAGTTAAAAACAGTCTGCACAGTTTTGATCTTTCATTTTTTAAAGTACTGGAGATAATAACCGCAATAGCCATTATGCATAAATTATGTGCAAAAATTCAATTTCCATGCAAATGGTCTCAGAGTTTGCGGAAAAATTTCAATCTAATCAATAGTCAAATATCTATACTTTTTTGAACTGATAATTGCTTTACTCATCCACTAAACTGACTTAGTTTTGTGACAGTTTAGTCTTATTTCTGTTCCAAAAACTATTGAACAAGCAATAATACTGTTGCGCCTGCATAGTACTAATTTTAAATTCTTTTCAACTCGATAAGTAATCGAACCTTTACATTTTTTTGAACTAATGATATACCTTTAATTTAAATACATTGCAGCATGTAGAATTCATGTTTTCAAAAATTGGCCTTACCGACGCAGGTGGTTATTTCGTGCAAGATTTATGGAGTGGTCAGAATAAAGGCCTTTTCAGACCTCATGATTATTACTTTACTACTGTGAATCCAACTGGTATTGATTTATTCAAAGCAACATTGTCTGACTTGGGGAGTGGGTAAATAATCACTGTAATGATCTCATGTGAAAGAAATCTTACTAACTGCTTCAGATTTCGAAATGAAATTCATAAAATGCATGTATGTACATGAAGGTTCTATATATCCATTGTCATGCGTTCAGTAGCAATTTTTTTGTGATAACTGTTGATGACAAGTGCTGTAATATAGCTCTTATTGTACAAAACGGTTGTATGTGCATTAAAATTGTTATTCAAGGAAAGCATCAAAGTATCAATCTAAAAATGTTCATGCAACCACATCTGCTTGAAAATTATAATTGATACAGTTATGAACTATGAATGATTCAAATAAAGTGATAAAGTATTAGTCTTAGGAACAACTCAGAACTCATAACAAAAAAGTAGGTATGATTTTACGACCCATTTTATTAAAGTAAACAATATGCATGAGGATAGGGATCTAAAGGTAGTTCGGAATTGATTAGCAATTGGGTATATTCAGCTCAAAAAACATTTCAAATCACTATCAAACCAAGCATCGATCATTGCACTGATTACGCAGCAAGTAGAAAATGATGTCTGGAAACAGTTTATATTGCTTAATTTCTTGTCTTATAATTTTTTTTGCTGTCAATACCATTACTATCTGCGGGCAAAATTTGGTCATTCAGGTACGTTACTCTAACATGTTGACTCAAAATCCCAATTTAGTTGAACTAAAAATTCGATACCGCATTATTTACCGCAAACTTTAACTCTTTTTAACTCAAACATTTAGATGATATCAAATTACCTAAATTGATTAAATAAACAGAATTAGTGAGCTGGGACATGCTGTTTCATAATTTATAATATGTGACACAATGAGCAAAATGAGTAAGAGTGGTAAGTCAGATTCATTGAAAATTTGCAGAAGTCAGAAGTGGAGGGGGTGTTGAGAGTGTTTCAGATTGTAGAAGAAGGCCAGAAAAACTGATAATTTTGCAAAACTGAACAGTGTGAAGGATTGGTAATGAAGATTAGGCAGAGAGTAGGAGAGTAGGATCCAGAACTAACTGTTTTAAATATTTTACAGAAGGCATA
This sequence comes from Thelazia callipaeda, assembly GCA_900618365.1. Taxonomy (NCBI): domain Eukaryota; kingdom Metazoa; phylum Nematoda; class Chromadorea; order Rhabditida; family Thelaziidae; genus Thelazia; species Thelazia callipaeda. The sequence continues at coordinate 37,309 of UYYF01004691.1, forward strand.
TTACAGATTCTTGAAAAAAGTATATTTGCAGTTTTCATTTTTTCATGATGTGGCTAGCGTTTCTTAGAGGTATTTGAAATAATTCCACATTCTTCGCATTATTTTGTGTTGTGGACAAATATGTGTTTCAGACTGATGTACATATTCTACAGTCATATATCAAGAAATACTCCAAATGGATTGAAACATCATTACCAGATGCTCTGACGTCAGTAGTTATTAAACGGAAATTTGGAGTCTTTAATCTGCGAGTTGAAAACTTTCAGACATTATTTATCCGAGTTCCACCCACCAAGCTGTTTACTGACAATGATAACTATTATTATATACAGGTTTTCCTTTTTTATTTCCATATTTCTCATGATTGTTTAGCTCAACTTAATCCTAACTTTTAAAGTCAGATTTCTAGTTATCCGTTTTTAAGATCGCTGTAATGTTTTAATTATCAGGACTGATTTATCCCTACTCTTTTAAATTCTTATTGTGAGGGACTGGAAAAAACTGATAGCGGTTTAGGTTCCCAAGCTTGATGCCGACATTGCTGGTGTTTGGGCATGTAAATTGTTGTGGCAGAAACGTGGAAATTTTACTTTCCAAATTCGTAACATGACTATAACAGTTGGTAAGATTATGCCTCTCCACTATTATGGACTTCCATTTATTCATCCAATAGTTAATTGGTTTGTGTTCGATTCTGATGAATACATTTGCTTCCATTTTGGTTATATATTTTAAGTTCTTAAGTTTGATAATGACATTAAACAAGTTGCTTAGGAAAAAAATGGAAATTGTACTTTCCAAATTCGCAGTATAACTATAGCAGTTTCTTAGCTGCAGTACTCGATAACTTTTTTTAAATCAATTGGTTTATTCTGTGTTATTGACATGAATCTTGTGTATGTGTAGTTTTCCAGCACGTTGGATTTCGAACAGTTCAGATCCACAATTAGTAAATCTGTGCTCTGTCATCGAGTTCTAAGCACATTTTTAAATAAACTTGTTCATTTGGAAGTTGAGAATATCATTTCTCACGTAGTAGTGGAAACTTTTAATTCATTTTTGATGCACGGAATTCGCCAGATATCAATGCGCCATCTTCTTCCTACAGGTAGTTTATTTGATTTCCAAAACATTCCGCAATACTAATTTGTTAAATCTGTGGCAGCTTTTTATTCATGTAATATATAAAGCTTTTTCATTGCAAAGGTATATTAAAGGGTCGGTATTGAATAATATGATGGTCAAAAAACCTGAAGTTATTTCTGGTGGAAATGTCGTGACATATCATGCTGGATTACTCGAAGATGAAAACTATGATAGTGATTTACAGAAGAACACATTTAGCAATCTACAGTTTCCAGCTCGAGGAGATATCATTTATGGAATCAGCATCAGAATGGTTTCAGAAGTTATCAGAGCAGCATACAGTCACTCAGCATTTGAATGGTAATTGTACGTTTTGATGATAAATTCATTCTTTTGATATCAAATTAACTTTTTTTACTCACGCATTCATTTGTTTCTGATAATATTTTATACCTTTTTCAAATAACGAAAAAATCGAAAACTTCAGCAAAAGTTGCAACAAATACATAAATAAGATATTTTGTTAATTAATTTTATTATTCTAGGAATTTTGCCAGTGATGGGTATCAACTTCGTGCAAGATGTACAGAGGTACCCAAAGTTTCAGTTAGCAGAAATTATATTGAATTAAAATTGAAGCAGAATTATCAGTTCAGTAACAGAAGTTTCTACATGCACTGGGATGTGCATGAGTTCATATTTTTCCTTAAAGTTCATTACAGGTAAGTGAAGTGTCTTATTATTCTACAATTAAATTCCATTCTATGACACTGCTGACTTTTAGTTTGATTCGTACTTTAATTTTCTTTTTTTTCTCACATTTTTTAGTGGTAGAAATCATTTATTTGCATTTTTATTTTCTAGTCACAGTCCTCGATTACATTTGCAAGTAGTAAATTCATCGGCATGGACATGGAATTTTTCCAATCCCGAAGTTGAAGTCCGTTTTGTGTCCAAGGTACAGCGCCGTATCGCTTCACTCGTTTCAAATCAACTTCTAATACCACTTCCAATGATTCGAAACGTTATTGCTCGTGATGGTGCTATTACTTTCTTGAATGACTACATTCTTTTCGTTTCTTTTGTATCATTAGTCTAAATTTCATGCTCAAATAGTGTTTTATTCAATTTTAAAATATTTCATGTGAATAAAAATATTGAAATTCTGTTATAATTTTTGTTGTGTATTAAATATGGAAAGTACGGTCTGCGTATTTAACGAAGTTTGAAGATTTCATTGTCAGTTTAATTTTTTAGATTTTTTCTTTGAAATAGAATAAGTTGGTGTCAGTAATTGATTGAAAATCTGTTTTTTCTTGCTCATTTTGTGCTGCGAAATATGGCTGTTTATTGACTTCATAATGATCAAGGCTGAAAGTAGCAAGTATGAAAAGATTTGCAGTTGTGACGGAAGTACTGTTTCCTAACTCTGTTAAGGTGTTTAAACTTTATCAAAAAAATTGTTACTATGGGACCTAATCCAGTAGAGCATGATCAAAATCGACCCGAGCAATATGATATCGATAGCGATGGTAAAGTAGTATTGTTAATTTGTCGGTGATAAGTTTCAATTCAGAGTAGTGTTAGGAAATGTCCTCGAAATCTATTTTTATTGATTGTGAATTATATAATTGCATAGACTACAAGAGTGGTTCATCTTCTACTGATTCCAAAACATAAGTAATTGGTAATTGAGCCGATTTCTTCAGTTTTAAAAGTCTTAATTGTTAACAGATTAGAGTTTGTAGATAGTGGAAGAAATGATAATGTGTGGCATGTTGGCTATGGAGTTGAGATGCACGGTGATGGTTTTGAAGAATATACAACTGGTAGAAGTATGTTAGCAGTTTGATAGGATCTTATTTTGTGCGGGAAGCTATAGTTAAGGTGCACTATACTATATTCCTGTTGTTTGAGGTGCACTATAATTTGATTAACATTTGAAATAAGTACAATATGAAAGTAGAATTTTCTTGCAGTCATGATTTTTTAGTTTGCATTGTTACGTTTAGGTGATGCAACTGATAGTGAGACAGACACAGTTGATGCTGATAATGCAAGTGATATTGAATCAGATCAAAGCGATAATAATGATAGTGATAGCGATCGCTATGTTGGTTATCATTCTCTTCCCACTTGTGACTTCTCTTCGGAAGCAGGAGATATTGATTACGGACGAGCAAACGTGATAATTGAAAGAGATTTTGAAGAGGTAAATCCATTTGGAAATTAATAAGTGTGGTTTGAAAATTACTAATTTAAAAAATTGCTAAAATCCTGGAATTATTTTCAAAGTATATTGATTTGATTTTACTGTCTGATCGAAAGATTGCTTTGCAAGTTTTTTCATTATAATGTTTTAGGCTTTAAGTACAGCTACTTTTGTTCATTCACAGGGTTCTGATTTCAAGATTATTGACAAACCGAAACCAATTGAAATGACTGCAGGTGATTTCTTCAAAGCAATAATTTAAATATAACTTGAAATATTGTGTCGAATTAAATCTTTGAACATTTAATTTGCTTAATTATAACATAATAATCGCTGCACTTCAATATAAAATGAGGTAATAAAAAAAGGAGCATAATACAAGATAAATTGGATGCTAGGAAAGAGTTCGAAAATAAACAAGGAGGTGTAGTATTCCATATCACAATCTGAGTTTCGTGTTAAGGCTCATTTTAGTAACTTCATAAAGGATTTTTATCACTGCATAACTGTTAATTACTTTTGTTTTTCAGACAATATTGAATGCATCAAGAAAGCCATGTCTTCGTTCACTCTTCCTGCTCCTGCATGGGTAGAAGATATTGGCACTGATAACGAACTAAAAAAACTAGTAGAAAGATTGATGCCAAAAAAAACTTCGTGATCATCTTAGTTTTCAGTTTGCAGCTTTTTCGGGCAAATAATGATTCATTTTTTTCGTCATACACTTATGATTTCTGTAGGATTTTCATTCTTATTCACGCTGTTTTTCAAAATTTTTATCTCTTTGTCTTTGTATATTATTTGAACTTTACGTAATGTTTATTATTTGGTGATTCATAATACGCTTACGTTATTAATGAATTATAAAGAAATAATAGCATTTTTTGAGGCTTATTGTTTGCAACTTTGAAAATACTTTTTATTCAAATCAGTTTGTGGTAATGTAACGAAAAACTTGAGTTCTGATGCTCTGAAAGCTTGTATGAACTAGCTTCAGATCTT
>UYYF01004692.1:811-41590 GCA_900618365.1 Thelazia callipaeda
CATCCCTCCCTAGGTTGTATAGTACTGTACCCCTCCGCGCGTATGGAGTCCTTGGTGCGTGACACACGTGAGTAGGCCTCGGCTGTAAAACCTAAGGAAAAGCGACGCCACGCGCGTAGGTAGAATGAGAAGTGACTGGAATGCTCGATCCAAGTTGCGTACCGATATAGGGTAACTTTTGGAGGTGGGCCGCGTGTTCTACTGGTGGTATGAATAGGACAAAGCCTATAAACCATCTTGGCCGGAGCGACATATGTAACGTCGCACTTGCCAGGGCAAACATAGCGGGTGCTGCACTGAAGGAGGAGCCAAATAAGACCAGGTTCTTGATAACTGGTTCTATGGCTAGTTACCTTCGGCAGGCATATGCTATGCATTACATATTCAAACTACATCTCGAATAAAGCGACCAGTTTTGACCAAACTTCCTTTGTTCTCCCATATATTCCTATAATATTGCTCGGCTCTTCCGAGCTGCCGAGCGGTTGAGCTGCCAGGTAGTAGTCGATCGCATCACAAAGCAGGAAATGGAGGAGAAACGGAAAAAAGCCAAGCCTGTAATCATAAATGGAAACAAGTGGGTAACAGGTGAGGTCGTTAAAGAAAGCTCCGTGAAGGTCATGGGAAAGTATTCGAGCAGCATACCGGAACCATTCCGGCACTTTAGATGTACTCGACCACAGGACGGACTGCCGGTCGAGTACATCTAAAGTGCCGGAACACGATCCAACGCGAGAACCAAGACAGAAAAGAAGACTCGACCCGCTACACATGATCTATATATATATATAGGCATACCTCCAAACCTGGAAAGATGGTTTGCCGTAAAAGGATAAATACAATGGTCTCAGCCACTGTCACCATTTAATCTGAACTTTTAACCAAAAATGTAACCTAACCCTTTAGACAGTATAACTGAAGCTGCTACGACCAAGTAGTTAGTTCCTCGCATCCAAACTCACATGAAGAAATCAGTCTGCAAAACTTTATGCGACGACCCTCACCCACTTCAAAACAAATATTTTAGACGCAACGGATATAGCGCAAACTCACCGAGTCAAATTTTGTAATCAAAAGAAGCGTTAGTAGTTAATACTCTTTTAGCGACAAAAAACAATTTGCACCTCGCATATTCTCAGTATCTCAACAGGAATCGAAAGACGACTGAAAAATGATTCTATCAACTGAAAAACATTAGTGAGGCAGAGACTTCTTTCACGATGTCTTTTTCCAAAAATGTTTTTTGAAATTCAAGTTAAAAAGAATCCACTTATTTCTTCAAGTATAATTTGCCTATGCAATGCATTTTTGCGCCAACTAACAAGAACTTGATAAACAAAAAATTCAATCCTTATCACCACAAAAACCAAAAAAGTCAAAATTTTCTAGGAAATAAATGACCCTCTCTCATCTCCTTTCCAATGCATCTCAACATAAATAGATAATAGCAAACTTCTTACAGCTGAATATAACAAAATGAGTCTCTGCAACGACTGCCTTGTATATATGAGAAAGCACATTTTAACACCGCATAGAAGGTGAGAAAATATAACAGATAAAGTGGAACCACGACAAAACAAACGAACCAATAAAAACTCGAGCATTATTTGTCGAAAGCAATGTACCAACCAGTACAACCATACAACCAGTTTAAGTTGCAACTTATAAACATCCATACCAATTCTTCAAAGAGAGCGTTCAACAATGTCAGTTATTGACAGATATACGCAAATTCTCAAAAATCAACTTTTAGCATCATACCTCACTACAAAAACTTCTATCATTTAAAACTAATGAAAAAAGTCAGTAAAATAAACGGGGGCCCAATATTTCACTCAAAAATTCAGATAGCAAAGACTCGAAGAAAAAATTTGGACATTTCATATTTATTCCATATAGCTATACTTTTAATATAAGACAATGTGATGAGGATTGCTACCGTGAATACATCCTAATCAGTGCTCTAGATGTCAATTTAGTTAGTTCCAAAAACTATAAAGTTTTAATATAAGACCAATTGTAAATCAAGCCTAATTTGAACGAAGACCGAACTTCCATTTTAAAAACTCAGAATGCAAACAAACTGGAATGACTATTAGCATTCACAAAATCATGCACCCAGAAAATGCTGTATCAAAACAAATGATCATTATATGAAGTGTAAGGAAACTGAATAGAGCTCAATACGAGACAAAAAAACTATTAATAATACACATTTAGTGATAAAAATAAATCTTGTAGAAATATTCAAAATTGGTTTACGTTAAATGAAAACTGTAGATAAAACGTAACGCAACATCGAATCTTTCCCGAAATATTTCGTAAGTACTATAGGCTGGAATTTTTAGATAATTATAACAAGTCATTGCTGATGGTAGTTCATCGTCACCGTTTCCATATGAGCCTGATTTCTTGACAACCGTCAGTGGGGGATTCAGAGAACGAAAACCACCAACTGGAAGTTTTGGCGAGCCCGTAACAAACTGCAGAAATTTCCTCTGCTGAAAAAAGCATCATAAAACTACAGATAAATAAAAAGCTTAAATATCTATAATATTAAGAAAGGATAAAGAAACATTTCAGATATGTTCAACTACTGCTATAGAAAAGTCAAAAACCAAATGAGGAACGAATTGTTTCTTCGTATAGTTAATATGTAACTTCTACATGAAGCAACCAACTCAGGGTTTGATTTTAAGAATAAGATAATGTCATTGACAAACTCGAATTTTTCAAACTACACACTACCGAAATTTTGAAAAGGATAATTATCTTAATTTGACCATGCTTTTAGTAAAGAACACATATTAAAAGTTATGATAATCGAGAAAGCAGCCGAACCTGCTCGTTGTCATAAGATGCAAGCATTTGAATGAGCCAACGTATCTGCTCACTGTCATGTGTGTACCCATGATCTGGTTTTATCGCTGACTGCAAGGCAGATTCATTCCAAGTGCGTTTCCAAGTCTCTTCCGAACAACCACAAAACAGTTCCTCCATCTGAATAAATGTTTATAAATATACTAAATACTTATAAATTGTTCGAACTAATACTATTACAGTTGCATTTCGTACATGTGGGAGAGTTCAAAGATCACAAAAAAGAATAATCTAAATTCACTTTTCTCACCCCTCAAACTCATGCTAAAAAATCCCCTCATTTTTCATAACCAAAAATTTAATAACTATACAAATAATGACTTCTTCTGGAGTAAAACACGACAAATCCTTGATCTTAATTATAGTTTCAAAACCTTTGCGTACAGCTTCCATTTCGCGCTTTACACCTTCAACTAACCGCCAATGAGCTACTAACTGAAAATCCAGATATTCTTTATCATACATTTATACAAACTTACAAAAAATCTGAGGGCTAACCAATCTAATACACCTTGACAATATTCATAATGTTTACGACCCATTAAATAGTTTGGAAAAAATTAATAATAAATTGCTATGTTGACTTAAAAACATTGAAAATGAAACTAGAAACAGAAATAACCTTCATGAATTGAACGGCATTTGAACTCGTCACCCGTCTATTTTTCCCTCCTTTAATAAGTTCGAAATTTTCATCACCAGGCAAAGTGAAATACTGTAAATTAATGATACTTTAAAATCAGTCAGACAATTTTTTTAAAATCTTTGTTTCCTACTGACATCCTTTGACCAATGTTTAAATTTAACACCAATATTGCAGTTATAGAAAAATATAAACAAAGATAAGAAACATCTCAATTTACAACCTGTTCAAGGGAATCGAAGTCATTTGGATCCGTTAAAATTAATGCACGCAGTGACTGATATAGGTTTTTGTCAAAAACTTCTAAATCACTTAAACCGAACATTTTGTCTTCGCCACACAGCCATTTGAAAAATACAGGATTGAATGGTATATCCAGCTAAATATTTAATTTGAAAATACCGAACCTGATGAAAAAAAAAAGTTGCTCATTTGCATGTCATAACAAAGTTAACTTGCTCCTATGATAAAATACGCTACAAAAACCCATAACGTATATAAGTAATGAATGCAATTCAATTTTCATTACTTACCATGCGTGCATCAATTAATGCTTGAGCCAACAAACGACCAATAAATTCAAATTTCTTCCAGCGAGCATCTCGCTGTTTAGCATTTTGCGGTGGACATACAGAAGGATAGAGACCTGCCGGTGCTACGGTATAATTTGCTGCTGGTCCATCTCAAATATAAGAGACAACATTGAGTACAGGAATGTAATTGATATCAAATACAATATGCTTCAAGTAGGTACAAGTAAATCCAATCCATTGGCAAATAATTAGGTTAATCGACGAAACTTTACATTGCAGTCTTAATTTCAAACATTTTACCATTTTGATTTAATGCTACTACTTGACCATGCCAAAGACGCAAAGATGATTTCTGTATTTCTCGTGACACTGCAGAATAGAATTCTAATGTTGGACCAAAACCTGTACCCGCTTCTCCCTCAAAACCGACTTCTAACATAGCTCTGAAGTCAATTCACATGGCTTAAAAAATTTAAAAATACGAAATAATCAATTTTACGTAAATGTAACTAACCGACTCGTCCCAAGATGATGAAAAGTTTGTTCCGCTTGACGCAACAAATCATCTCGGCGCACTGACACCTTGCGCCTTTCAAGACGCGGCGTTAGTCGTCCACTTTCACCGTCATTGTGACCACCATCTGTTTGATTCACAAGATGCATAAGTGCTCGATCTCTTCCAAATGCTGTGCAGTAAAGATAATTGCGTCGAGATGGAAATGTGAATATAAAAGGCCTGTAAAGAAGGTTTGAAAAAGTATGAAAGTGAAATTTGGGAACCATAATTGGGAGAGAGTCTTAAAATGAGAAGAATACTTAAGTGACTAAAATTGTGCGTTGCCGATTCCAATATATTTCACAAACTTTAAAATGTAGTTCAATAACTAGTGTTGTCAAAAGTATAAGATATAAACTTACACTGCCTGAATCAGATCAGATATCCATCTAGGTATTTGCTGCATTGCAACAGACAAGAAGTCTGATAACTGACGTCCTACTTTTGCATTAAGTTTCGAAGAATGGAAAGCTCTGAAAAAGAGTCTTTTTCAATACACTCAATCAGAATACATATTTTTTGTGAAGGGGAACTTTTAGTCAAATATCCAGTTGAACATTTTCAGTTCTCTGAAATTCTAAATTAACTGTTACACCAAAAGCAATCTACAGCTTCCAAACAGGGAACGATTATTTTCTTTCAACATACGTATTAGGCAAAATTGGTGCATGGGTGTTTGGTGGGATATCCTCGTCGTCAAATAATCTCCACCAAAATCGATTGAGTGCATAAAGACATCGTAAAACAACCAGCGAAGACATACAAGGATCAGTTATGTTGACTGGTAAAGTGTTCATTAAGTAAGGTTCCAAAGGACATGGACTGGGTGGTACTTCGCCATCTGAATATTTATAAGATCTCAACTGAAGAACTTATGATCAGCTGCACCTAATATAGGACGGAAACAATCATAAAGTTGCTTCTAGACCGAATTTCTGACTTCTTAACCTCATAATTTATAAACTATCATAAGTATCAAAAATTTCAATTAGAACTAACTCAAAGTCCTTTATGACAATTTAAAATCCATATTAAGCTGACCCAAAAAAAAATCGTTTATAGAAAAGATTAGTGACTATAATTATCTTTAGTGACTATAATTACAGAATGCTCAGAAAATTATTCGAAATCCAAGATCAACCTCATAAACTATAAAAAAAATCTTCGAATTGTAAATAGAATTCCGACATAAAAACTCTTACCAATCCATAGTTTCTCATTAATCTTAGAACGTCGTTCACGCTTTTCGGATTTCGCTGAAGCAGGCTTCACCAGTCCCGTTATTGCTGGTCCTTCAGATGACGCCGGAGGAGCAGCACGATAATGGAGAGTATGCGTGTTTACCCATATTCCGGTAGAAGATGAGGTCACTTGATCCGTACTTTCTCCCAAGTTTACCTGGCCAAATTGTCTTAAAGCCTAAAATGAACAATATCGACTAAAGATCCCTTCAGTTTATTGGATTATAACAAAACATGCACCACACTGAGCAACTGAAAATGCATAGAAAAATGATCACGCGGAATGGAAAATAAGAATTTCCACGACATAAGAAGTTAAGAATAACTTAATATACCTGTAAAATTGACATATGGCCTGGAACCTTCACGTCATTAATTAAAATTTCTATTCGACCAGGTTGAGGATTTATGTTATATGCAGATCCTTCCTGTAAATAAAAATGAATTATGAGTGCTTAATTTGTTACAAAGCTTCAGTTTTTTGACAGCTTACAGAAGGCAGTTCTTCCTCATCGCTATTATCTTCATCACCAGATGACTCCTCCGCACGAACATAACCAATTCCACGATCCAATAGATATTTTTCGATGGCAGAAATTGAAGTAAAAGGATCAACCTAAACAGAAAGTTACTAAAATTTGATCGCAACCAACAATAACTTTCAGCCCTACCTGTTTACTCAGTAGCACTTCATTTGATCTCTTAAAAAAATTAGTAAGACTGACAAATAAACATGAAACCTTGATAGAGCCGTGTCCATGACGCCAATCTTTCAAATCCTTGCAGCTTGGATGTCGCTTTAAATTGCACTGAAACGAAAAATCATGCAATGGACAAAATATAAATGAAATGATTAACAACTTCGAGAAGATAGGAGAGACGAATAATTTATACAACGGAAACATACTCGAATTTGATGAGTTTGGAAAAACCGCAATGCTTGTGAACCACGCAAAGATCCTCCTGAACTACCAGTTAACATTCCACCCACATCAGTAACTTTTACCTCAAAAAGCATACTTCGTAATTATGCAATAAAAGCAAGTGGCAATTAGCTTGGTTTTCTAAGCCTTCTGGTCACTATCTGAATATTACTATGTTAATCAGAACCCATGCTACTAAGTATAAAAAGGGACCTAACCACTTTAAACCTAAGTTTAGAAAAAAAACAACTTGAAACTGTTCCTGCTGAGCAACTGATGCAAGCAATTTCGCAACTAAAATTTCAAAAGAGGACCAGCTGTCTGGATCATCCACAGGCCTCAAATTATCCGGCTGAAAACACCATTTCTTAAATATAAATTATACTAAGCTGGAATCTGATGGAATAATTAAATATTCACCAATATATTCTACATAATTTGGCGCTTACATAATGAACTTCGTTTATATTTTTCAAAAATTACTTTGTGCAACAACAGTAATGTCTATAAAGCAAATTATATAAGTCCATCAAATACAACACAACAAAAGATGGAACGTACAGTTAGGGACATGAAGACAGCGACAAAACGTTTCAGGCGAAGTTTACGAGGGGGATGACGTCCTGATGAGGTGCTCGTGAGATATGTACATAGAGAAGTAAGAACACCACTATGATTCAGTTCAAAGGCACTCACATCATTTTCCAGTAAAATGGTCTGCAACATTTAAGAATCTTTTTTCCTGATTGTGTGTATTTTCCACTCAAATGAAATGACTTCAACATAATCAAAAGCTTACTTTAAACTCAGTAAGTGCACTGCTTCCTACATCTTGATTACTAGCAAGTGAAGTAGATACTACTATAAGACGACTAAGAAGCGAGGGAGCTGCACCGTCAACGCCTGATAATGGTGTTGAAAAGTACGCTTGCATCAGGAATTCAGCTAAAAAATACTCAGTTATTTTAAAAACCAATCATCATAAATATGAATATCATGTGCATATTCAAGCACATTTTCAGTAAGTGCTAGGAGAATCAAAAACCTACGAACTTCAACTTACAAAGTGATTATAATAATTTTACGATTAAATCTTTCCATATATTCAGAATTTTTCTGATCACAGTACAAAAGTTCGTACAAATCAATATACCTTCTTGGCGTACAAAATGACGAATCATTTCACGCTGCTGATGATTCAAACCAGATGCACTACTCATAGATGACTGCATCATAAATGATGAATGACCACTGGATGACTGCATCAAAACAGTCGAAGATGAACCTCCAATAGCGGATGACATAAAGGCTGACATACGCCCTCGTGTCATGCAGGTATGAGCCGATGATGAACCACCAGCAATCGAACTACTACCAGATCCTAAATACAGTCATAATTATTGACGAAGTATGCTACCAAAGTCAAAACTAAATACTAAAAATTAGTTAAAAACAATAAAAAACTCAGGCAAAAATCAAAGTCCAATGCTTTAAAATAACTGAGAAATTTGATTTAAAGCGTGAAATAATTCTTCAAAAGAACTAATTGCATTATTTTGGCATTTTTAGCACAGCAATTTGTGTCCCACTTAATTTTAGAGTCATAATGCCATATTAAAAGAGAACTATCAAATCAGATATAAAAATGAGATATAAAATGCAAATACCCGAAGGATAATGATGTCCAGAAGGTATGGATGGTGAAATGGAACTGATAAGCGTAGAGAGCGAAGTATTAGATGGAATACCGTTAAGAGGAGAATGTCCAGTTGATGCTGACGTGCTCGGCATCCGAAAAGATGGTAAGCGCAATGTATGAAGAAAATTGGATGGTGCAGTTTTGCGACGCGATTCCTTACGCGAAATTGGGCTGAAACTGACGCAAATAATATTTAGATGCAACACAAACTATGCTTGTTAGAAAATACATTATTTATAAAATAAATCCCCCTAAATTTTAAACATTTTCCACAGCTGATTCAAGTACCAAAAAAAAAATACCTTTCCGGTGAAGCTTTACGACGATGTCGGCCACCATTTGGTGACACAATAACACGTGTAGCATTACTAGAACTTGGACCAGCTTCTGCTGCAGAAACTGTTATTTGTCCAGCATTACGGCTTTTTGCATTCACAGTTTGCTTGACTGAAATAATTAATGTTGCAGTAACGGTAATATTCTCGAAAAATGATTCATGCATACGTTTCATATTATTGGCACCAACTCCAAAGATACTAAGTAAAAATTATACTTTTTTCTCGATTTTTTACAAAAGTCTAAAAAATTACAAGCTGAATTTTCTACTGATTCCGATGTTCGAGTTTTTATAGAGCTTTGCGTTGTGGATCCTGAGACAATCGCTGAATTATTATGATCATCAATATGCGATACTTGAGCTACTGAAGAAGACGGTACTGGTGATTCAAGCTTGATTTTCGACAGTTTTTCAACTTCATACGCGACGCCTTCAAACAGCAATTATTTGGAATGTTAAATAACGTAACAATTATCCCATCATTTGTTACGCATGAATGAAGAACTTTTGATGTACTTTCTCACAATCAACGTTTTCTAGCAACAAATCATTACTGACTTCATCGTCAGCCATCAAGCAACCAACTGAGTGTTATAATTTGGTAATAGCCAGTAAATAGGGAAAATAACTTTACTTAAATGGAAATAACGAAATATGACCAACCTTCCCGCTTAAATAACGGATTGTACATTTCTGGAAATTTATCCAAAAGTAAATGTGTCAGCTGCAACGCTGATGCCACAACACAGAGATCTTTGCTTCTTGCACTAGCCAAAGCGCTGGCGATATGTCCAGCGAGAGGGAGAGTTGCCAAAATATCTTTTAACACTCTTACATCAGATGGATAAATCATACGCAAGGTTACACGTAAACTTTCGTATCGTAGTGCAGGTCCACTCTAAAACACGACAATCTAATTTGAGCAGCTATATTACTGAGTCCATAACTGCAATCATCAAACTCACTGAACTACCATCGATTTCCACCAATATCGGAAGAAGTAACTGTACGACTTGTTCCAACAATAATGGCTCTGTCTGCATCAGCTCCAAACGTTTATCATTACCTACGGGTGTTGGTTTTGGCTCTGCAAGTCTTCTTTTTTAAAAAAACAAAACAATAATTTTAACCTTGAACTTATAATTAATCCTCCACAAACGTTATGAAATTTTACAAAAATTAAACATATTTACAATCAAAAATTTGCAACTTTAATAGCTTGAACGCTGGTATTATGTCCATGATTACAGATCCATTTATCATTAATTGGAAAATTTCCCTACTTACTTGAAACAGATGTTCGTCGTTGTATAGATCTTTCTTTACCAGTCGAAAGATTCCGCTGCACCATCCGTTGCAGATCAATTTTATGAATATCACCGTTAATTTGCAGGTCTATTTCTATTTCATTTGTTGAAAACGACATCTTCAAAAAAACAGTCATATTTCTTTGAAAAATTAAACTTGAAAGCATGATCGAAATCCAAGATTTTCTCAAATAAAATGAACCACAGACCACTGGTTTCAATGAACATTCATCAGGTCACCAAGATTTGTGGTCATGTTTAATCACGATACAAGAAAGTTGCCCCCAAAATTTTTTAAGACTAAATTTGAATAATGAAATATAACAATTTTACTGACAGAAGGATTTTTCTGATTAAACAGTACCTCTATCAGCCTTGAGTCGAAATTACTAAACGGTAACCACTGATTTAAGTCATTTTTCCAGTACCACAACGTAGGTTGCGAGTCATCAGATGGACTTTGTGAACGCAACATAACGGAATCAATTTCAAAAATTCCGTCAGTAGGTAACTGTGGCATCAATTCTCTGAAAGAGAAGATGATAATGAATAGTGAATGGTAGATTTAAGTAGACAACTATTATTCAGTTTCAGTGGAATGAGAAAAAAAGAAAAACCCTATACATATTTAACACTTTTGATTTTCATAGCAGTTTATGGACGCTAAACAAATGGAAAACTGACCCAGTTAAGTTAACAAGCTCTTGTAAATGCAAAGGTGAACGATCAGCAATTTCGATAGCCGCATGATCAACTTCCTTTGACCCAACAATTAAAAATTTGATAGTTCTAGCAAAATCTGCAAATTCCTCAAACTATGAACCTATGAAATCGGAGTACATTTAAAATGATATTATTTCTATTGTTGAGAGTTGCTTAACAAAAGCCTTTAAATAACGACTATTAACATAATAATTGGCATTAACAGATCAAATGCGACATGAAAAAACAGTTGCAAACTAAAATATTTTAGGTGAATTGGACACAGTATAACAAACCCATATAAATTAATGCAACTGCAAGATCACTACATTGCGAGGCCAGTGCACGCAACATTCTAATTAATGCCTGAAATGTACTGGGACCAACAGCACAAGGTTGCACTAGCAGCAATTGTTGAATATTTTTTAGCAGTGCATGATTCTGTCCAGCTATTTCCCGCAGTTTTTCTTCATGACTGCGCATATTCTCCACCAAACGACAGAATAACAAACAAACTGATTCCAGACATCGCTTATCCTGTAGAACAATAGTTCCTTTTAAAGGCCATATTTCTGAGGAAAAATAATGAAAAAATAAGATTTAAACACATCGCTGCACCTCGATTAAAAGCCGTTGGGTGAGGTCAGCCAATGAATCACGCACTTGTGCAAAATCGCTGCATGATACATGTGATGCACAATTAGCAGCTATTTGAAAAGCTAAACGCTGCGAAGGTACAGAGAAAAAATCTACGTGAGATATAGTTGCTGCAATTCCACCCTGAAAATTCATACATGTTTTGAATGTTTTGATCAGAAAAAAATCTATTCTATAATATACATTTTGCACTGTAGTAGATACCACTGCTTTCTTTGAGATAACTATGCTTCCTTCACCAGCAAAAGAAAAATCGAGAAGATAAATTATATTATAGATTTGAATTTAAACTACCTAATTTAATAAGCTTTCATTACATATGTTAAAGAAATACAATTGTAATGAAATCAAAACTTACGGCTAACATTATATTTTTCCCGTTCCTTTTCGACATAACTTCTAAAGCCATCAGTGATTGCTCTGCTACATCGATGCACTCAATACGTTTGAGCTGAAAGATTGACCAATATAGTCAACTCAACAGCCAAATAAAATGAAAATTTGCATTGCAAAGTAAAGCGAACCTGATAACAGTAAATTCTATGACGAATTATACTAATTTCAAAAATTAAATTAGAAGAATATGAAGCAAACAACTATCATAAATGTTAAATCTATTTCTACTATTGTGGAAGACGAAGTGGTATGGCTACATTCTATATAAGCATGTTGCATATATTAAATTAATAATCACGACAGAGCCATATGCTTCCATAGTGAGGCTAAAATTTAAATCATAGCATGTACCTTTAGTACGAAAATTAAAAGAAAAAAATGCTTCTTACAAACCTTTTCAAGAAGGTATGGTACTGTGTCAATAACAACAGGTAATGCACGTGGTAAAGCTTCTAACATATTTGATATACATCTTGCAGCAGTAAGCATCTAAAATTGAGCCTAGTGAAAATTAATCATAATTAGCTGATATAGGAATTGGGTGTCAAAGTTAGATTATCTAATGAACAACTAACAAAATTGAGAAAATTAGTAAATAAAATAACATTTAATATTAATGTTTCATGAACTGTACATGCAAACTGTAATAGTACAAGTCTATAGGTGATGCTAAACTGAGTCACTTATTAGATGACAGTATACGCACTAATTCGAAATTATGTTCTTTCTGAAGCAAGACAATAAGAGCATGAACGATCTCCTTGATTGGTAAATTTGGAAGGCTCTCCTCGTTGCCTAAAAGCAGCATATCCGCCAACTCAGTAACTGCTTCAAATTGACTGATCTCATTTGTTGAACGAAGGCCTTCCATTATTGAAACCACTCTTGCATCTGAAACAAAAAGGCTACTTCATAATCACATGCGATAAAGATAGTTTCTTTTAATTAATTTGACCAAATCTGAGACTCTTAATATGAAAAATTTAAAATACAGTCCTTTCTAAAGATATGTGTAAAAATAACTCATGACATATTAGAGAAAAACCAATTATCATTTCGACTTTTTTTCGGCCTTTAACTGACTTCCTGATTATTAAAAAATACTAGCATCTACATCTTAGATAAATATACTGAGCGTCCTTACTTCATGTCCAGTTTTCTTATCTATCAATGCATGATAAATTTAGCAGATCTAATTTTTTTCATGTTCAAGATCATTTCTTTTCTGAACTAGATTAGTATTAATCCTAAGATTATCTAAATCGAATGTGGCATAGAAAGAAAGAGAAAAAACTTGGAATTCTTTAATAAGATATAACAAATATAGCAAAGACTAAAATAAAACAAGAGAGCCAACAAAAGCAATAAGAGAATCCAAGAGTTAAGGGAAGAAAGTACAACTTGATAGATACTGCTGCCGTCTAACGTTCCGTTCAGCCTTCTTCCACATTTATAAAATCAGATAAGAAACTCAATAGAAGATAACATCTTGCTATGATGAATTGATATCTGTTTTCAAACATCACTGTTTCTTATTTACTTCTGTTTCAATACAAATCAACTTAAACTCAATCATCGATCTAATCTCAGAGTCAATTTTCCTAATCACCTTTTTTTTATTATGCGCAATATCAGATATCAAGGAATGAAGCACTGTCCATATAAATATGGTAACGTCTACTTCTTATCAAATGAGAGGGAAAAAAAAGGAATATTACCAAAGCGTTAATTACAGAACCTTTCATATTTGAAGAGGAAATGCAAAGACTACTTTTAGTAATGATGCATGTTCAGTGAAAATATACAGTACAAACAGTAAAATAAGCACAGTAAGTAGTGCTACTCTGCAAATTATCGCTTCACTCCTTATACATATTCCAACTTCATACACTGAGAATGAATCAATATTACTTTAGATAGTACACTCGACATTAATCCTGAAAATCTCGCTCCAATGCACTTTTAGACTGGTATGTACTTTACAAAATTTTGCAGCAAGGTCATTTAAATCTAACTACTAGTAGAAAAAAAAACTGCTCAGACATGAATGAATAGCTGAACTATTAATGTATTATCAATATCAGTACTTCACAAGTGTGAGTACTAAAATCAGATAACGCAAGATGATACCAATTACATTTTTGGTAGAAATGACTGTACTAATGGTTAACAAGAAGTGCATTTCTGATAAGTTAGTACAAAAGCAACAACACACCAAAATTATCTATTCATAACCAGTCCTATTGAATTCTGCATACCTATCAATGCTGAAATCTTGTCTATTTTGCGAATTCCATCATATATCTCAATTGTTAGTACTTCTCATGCTCCTTATATAGCGCCACAGATACTGCATATCATGCTTGACTATCATTACGTGGACATTCATTAAACGCACTTATTTGTATAATAGATGAAACCAATATTTTCACATAACCGATTACTGCCAACAGATTAAGAAATCCATACATTGTCTTCATATGCTTTCTGCTACAAAGTATGACCGTTTCAGCTATAAACTTTCCAACAACAATTACTTTCTCGCAAAAAAAAGGTGTAAATGAGACTGATTGCCAGAAAGCAGAATAATTAGCACCCAGTATGACTGCTAACTAAAGTTTAGAGACAGCATGAAAAACTCTTGTAGCTAATCATAGTGATGAAATGAACATATAACATAACTACCATAAAGATATGCAAATATTCCTTCAACTATTTCTGGATCTGGAAATGTAGTGATAGAAAATGAATCAAATGAAATGCTCGGCCCATAACTATTGAAAAAATTATTGCTCACACAATCTTCATAAATTTAATTTATCTTAGACTACACAGGCCTTAATATATAAACTAAAGTATTTCTTGAGCTATTATAAATAAAATAGTTTCTAACTGCACAGAAAATTGCAGACTGTGACAGAAAAAAAATTCATTTCCAATTTATCAAGAACTCTTCATTGCTTAAGAAATTCAGAGATTTCCAGTTTCCAGACTGAATTTTATCGAAGAACACAGGGACATTGAGTTATGCTATCAGTAGAGTGTAGCGCTATGTTAAAGAAACATACACTTACGTTGTGGATGTATCTGATGATGATGCTGTCCAATATGTCCTGCATGACTTGGGTTGAACCCACGAGGAGGTCTGGGACCTAAATGATCCGAAGTTTACAGGAGCAAATAAAAATTAAACAGTTATCTTACCCCTACCTAACTTAAAAGTCCTGTCCTCCATCTCAGATACAGTTCTTTCATGTGTAATACCAGGAGATTATATGGTCAAGAGTGAAATGAGATTAAGTGCGACCAAACAATCACATAGTCATAGTGAACCTTAAAAAACTATCTATTTCGCACCTGTCGCCCGAAAGAAACTTGGTGGTGGATGATTTAAGAACTGCACGTTTCCATATCCTTGATTACTAGCTCTCGAATCTAAATCATCCAAAATTTACAAGATGAATATGACAAAATATTTTCTAGTAATGAAGGTAGATTGAAAAGTCCATCTTTGAAAGCTATCTTACCCACACCTGTCGCCTGAAAAAACCTGTATGCCGGATTTCGCATCCACATGTTTTGAAAGCGATTTACCGGACCTAAACGTGTTAAGCGATTAACCAGACCTAAATTTTCGACATGTTTACTTAAATCAAGCAGAAGTGGGTACTGCATCCTCTGTAACTAATATATCACAGCTTAATATTTCAATTCCAACCTCGCCGATCGAGTTTTGATGTGCTGGACTTGGGCAGCATAGATAATTATTTTAGTCCCTTGAATGCATGAAATTTCACTAATGTAGATGATCTATTACTTTAATTTCCACCACCAATTCGCTACTCTCAAACGCTATCCTTTTCATTTTCTCGACTTTAATTTCTAGAAATCAAATTACTACTAGCAGTGCAGCCAATTTTGAAGAATTTACGCTACCCGCAGAAACAATTTGAGGAAAACTGTATCCCGGAGAAAAACCACGTCCGGCACTTTGCCATGAATCTCCCCAATTTCTTGCACCGCTCATTTCTCCATGAGCTGCATTGCTGGCACCTAAATAGCTTATATTAATATAAAATAAAGCTGCCCCTAAATTATTGAATTAAAACTTTTGAGGGAGGAAGTGCGTTTTTTCTCTAGAACCCTTTTCTACAAAAGTGATCCTTACCCATAAAAACATTATAAAGTTGTTGCGTAGGCATCATGCTCATCATATACTGGTATCGTTCTTGTTCTAAATAGCACACATTTTAATGCCGGGTTAATGGTTAAATTACTCTGATTCGTGGGTTGAAAAAACTTTTCTATTTTTGCTATTCATCTCATTTTTCACATCATCACCTTTCTTATCTGATCTACTTTTAGAGCATTGCTATCATCATATCCCCGTCATCACTATTCGAACAAAAGCTACTCTATTGTCAATTATCTTACCAGGTAAAGACCATAAGTACTGATATTGTCCCTGACCTGCCGGCACGTTTGGAACGACACCTGGTATACTTCCAGGATCTAAATATAATTTACGATCCATGAATATTGCACCAAAACCGCATATAAAACTAAGAATCTACTCCATCAAATCAGACGCTCACGCAAACACACACATCTACAAAATTCTTAAAGAAAATACTTGACTGCATGATATCACAGGGCACAAGTAAAGTAATATGAACGTCTTAATACATTCCAGATAGTGAGGAATGCAAATCGCTAATATTATTTTACTGACTTTCAAAAACAATGAAATTACACAAAGCAGAAGCGGAGGAATGGGTTTTGAATCGAAAGTTACCAATAAAAAACTAATAGAGATCATGCAACTTCGAGTATTGTGAAAATGGCAAATCGAAATCCAAAATATTTAAAAAATCTCATCGACAAAAGAAAACACACTCAATAAGATATGAATCAAAAACATTCTTAAATGAATATAACTTTCTAACAAATTAAATTATACTTGAGAAACCTTGGTTAAAATTGCAAGTACTTCCTCAAACGGAAAGCAAATTTTTCAGATAAAAAGACTACTGGTTTTCATGCTGCTATAAAATGATATCTGAAATCCCCATTCAAAAGGCAAAATGATTTTTGAAATACAGATATGAAGAATATCAAGAATAATGTATTCCAGTATCAAAAGATAAGTCCATATCAAGATTATAAAATACTGGAATTGAGCTTTACTAATTTCAAATATATTCAAATTGACATTCAACTTTAACGCTTTACCTAAAAATGTTTAGAAAGTCAATACTAAGGATCAGAGATATAAAAAAGAAAAATGTCAGATTAAAACAATACTTACTAGGGTGTGCATGAGCTGTACCAAGTAAATGCTGAACACGAGGTACAAGAGCACCAAGGAACGTAGATGCTGCATGAACAGCCTGTGAGCTAAAATAAACAACTTTCGATATAAGGGTACTTGTGCTAAAAATTTCTAAGGGAAGATGGTCTTTCAATATAATTTTCATATACGAGAAATTTCACTATTTGCGTAAGCACTAATTATGGCAATAAACTCTAATATTTGATGAGTTGTGTAATGAAAGTGAATAAACCGAGGAGCAAATACATGAAATTATTTTCATTCAAAAAATTTTATGAGAAGTTGAATGTTATGAATATATTGTAAAGATCACATGATTTCTGCACTGAGTGAAGGAATACACTATTCATAAAAATAATAATTGCAAGAAACTGACCGTTGTAAATTTCTTAACTGCGAGGTATGACTTTCGATTACTGTAAGATTATTTGCAGTTCTTACACCTTCCACTCCCGCAGCAGTTATCTCACTAGCATTTATCGAGGCTGTCAAAGTTAAGTTACTTCCAACATTGACCGTGCTCGAACTTGCATCATTTCCTGCTTCCTGGAGAAGTATCGCATACTATTAGGTAAGAGAAGTAAAAGAAAAACATACTTTTTATATCCTATATTCAGTATAAACACAAATATCTCAAGGACTTTGCATTCTTCAGAGTTACTTGAAGGTGAATAATTACAATGAGTTGTGAAACTGAACGATGAGCACTTGGTTCCCTTTGCTGAGTATAAGTTGGTGGAATACGATTTCCTGTACCTTCACATCGCCTACAATACACCACATATCTTTTTTTAGCATGCAACAGAATAGAAAAAGTTTCTGAACATTTCTAAGAATTAAAATAAGTAAAGGCATCCAGAATAATATTTCCTTGCATCAGCATCATTTCACAGACAGTTTAAGAAAATCAAAATATGGGATGTCCCTAGGCTACATTTCATATCATAAGTATTGAATTAAAAAATTTCTTCTAGCAGCTTAAAAAAACAATGCTAACAGCAAGAAACAATATTATAACCTGAAAGCTAATGAAATCTGAACTCACGTAATGCTGTGGCAAACACCCGTTGCTGAACCGTGAGCACGAGTTCGTGCTGATGTGCTTGGCTGCTGATCGCTATTACTGGTTGCACGAGAGCCTCCTGCTCCAGCTGCTACTCGAGTTCCTACACTAGTACGACCTCTACGACCGCGAGGCCTATCCCTTGGGCCTCTAAAAGACAACAATAATCACCATTATCATGAAAAAAATTTGCAACTTGAATACTGTAAAAAAAAGAAATAAGACATAGATTTCTTGGTTACAAACACATTAAAAGAAGTAGTGATTCCTGTTTTATACACAGGATGAGCATATATTTACCGTTGATGCTCCTCTAATGGAGCGCTGCTGTTAATTGTAGAATGGTCAATATTGTCTGCTGTATGATTCTGTAAACATTTCAAAATCAGGTGAAATGCTTCCCTTTACCAAAAGCAAATGATAGAGAAACATTGAACAAAAAATATTATTGTAGCATAATTATAAAAGTTATTACTAGTCAAGAATTCTAAGATCAACTTAAAGCAACAAAAAATTTGCAGTCGATTCATAAATAATGGAGTTCATTGAAAATTGTATGTGTTTAATTAAGAGTGACTTAGAGAGACACTACATTAAGATTAGAACGGAAGAGAAAACTGAGTTCGTAAAAATTTCAGGCAAAACTAACGCTTGATCCCGTAACCGAATACTGACGCTGCGAACGAGTGAGACGTCGATTGCCTGGACTTTGATCAGGAAAAAAATCCGTTAGGTACCTTAACTCACTTCTTGAGCTCTCGTGTCCCGACCGATTTGAACTTGAACCAGTTCGCCTACCTCCCCCACCACTTACTGCTGTCTCAAACGTTCCTGATGAGTGGGAAGTTTGCTGTCGAGTCAATTCGCTACCTTCCGGATTCTGCAATGAAGGCATCCTTCTAGCAAATTTGTTAGAATTTGGTTAGCGATGTGTTTGACAAAGTATTAACTAAAATAGTACAGAAATCAGTGAAAAGTGAAAATTTTTCAAACAATCAACGAGCAAATGCGTCTAGACCATTTTCCACAGTTCACCATTTCTAGTAACACAATCTGGAGATGAATTGGAATCGATCAGACGACAAAAGTCCTCACACCAAGCACGCAGCACCTTTTATTTGCATGCGATAAACATAAAGGTAGCCTTGTCAAACAAAATACTTGTTCCGCGGATGAATGCGTAACTCGGCGCAGTTTTGATGAAGATGAACCCACAGCTGAAACTGAAGTCGTCGCTGAAGCTTCTGATTTGGAAGAACCTAAAAGCTGTAGTCGTTCATATTCCAAAATGTACTTAAAAAAATTAAATGAAGTGCTTCAGATTTTCATTTTAACAATTAAATGGAACTTTGGCGACACGCCATAAATGTCTAACCATGAATCTGTACGTCAGATAATCACAAGACTGCATTATAAGAAAATCCATACTTTGCGTATATGTAAACTACCGATGGGAGCGGACATTACTATGACATTATGACCACGATGCATAACAGTAATGATCATAAGTTATTCTTAGAGGTATGACATGCATCGATGTAGTTTCTGACATGTTCTAACGTAAAATTTTAATCAAAATTTTTTAATTTCGAAATAAAGTTATATATTAATGTCTTACAAACTAAAGATTATAAAAATTCAAGATGAATATAATTTGTTTATAAAAATAGGGATGGAAGGAAACTACCTGAATTATGAGAACCACGTTTCCGACTAATCTGAGGCGGTGTTATGTTGTCACCTTGCTGTCCAGATGTCGATCCTATATTCGACATGGAAGAGCTGAAGAAAAATTGAGAAAATAATACTATATCATATTCTATAACGGGTAATATATACATGTGTACTCGGCCAAGTTGTTGAGCGGTTTCCAATACAAAGTAAACTGCGAAAACAAATATACAAAGTACGTCGCTTAAATTCGAAACCATTTTTTCAGAGTCAAAGTCAGTCAATATCATATTGAAAACACGCTATTCAAGAAAATAGACAATATTAAGGCATAATATAAAGACTGGCAAACTCATACACATAAACAGCGTATATGTATCAAAATGAGACAAAATAATGCTTCACAACAAATAACTTAAATAAACTGAATTAATCGAAAATTCAGCACGCAGACTAAAGTGTAATGCGATAAACATATGTGCTATCACTAACGATGAACAGAATAAAATAGTGAAGAGAACGGATATTCATATAACAAAAGAATTCCAAAGATTTGAAACTTAGATTAAGATAGAGAGTGGAATAAAATCTGTTGCTACTTACTACAGGTACAAATTTAAATGAGATGAGAATAAAGCATCAGTGAAGTAAAAGAATGATCAACTGCTATCCTACACTCATTGAATGCTGAGTTAAATCTCCCAAGCGGTATCAAATACTTAAAACAGTGAGATCCAACAGCTGAGAACATAATTTACATCAAATAAGATCTTGAAAAAGTGGCGAGTATTTAAGAACTTAGAATTTCTGATTAGGAGTAGACCGATTTAAGTTACGATTGAAAAAACTGACATTTGATTCAGCTCCAAACTGATTTCTTTACATAACGTATTTTCAAGTATGATTCATAAAAATTTTATCGGCTCACCTACTACATCTATCAGATTTCGGCTTACAAAAGCGTATGACATGAAGAGATGAGAAAAAGATTTGGATGACAAAAATGATGGCAAGAAAATTAAGCTTTATTTCTAAAGCTCAAGAATCATGCCATGAAAATCAATTGAGAATATTGAGAAAATAAACATTCATCATGCATTCGTAGCCATTCTGCAGCACAAAACTATAGCATAGTACTGATAAACTACATCACGTAATCAACCTAATTAATGTGAAATTTTAAGCTCACAGATAAAGCTATGTACATCCAATGACCAGCAAACAAATTACGGTAAATCGAAAAAAATTTAAAGTACACAACAAACCTGAAAAAGCCCTGTGACGCTGCTTTGGTACACTTGACGTGGAAATCTGACGCGTGTACAAAAACCCCCAAGTGAACAATTCTGAATCAACTTTTCCCTATAACTATTGCGATCGTCTCTGGAATGCTACTTTCTTAGTAAATCATTATAAACTGTCAAATTCTTCATGGTCAATAGATTCAACCGTATAAAACTACTCTAAACTTTATGGTATCAATGATATTACTACTCAGGCTAATGTTCATCTGTTATACACATACAAAAGCCTGTGCACTTTACATACATATGCACATACAACGATGTAGCAACATACACATCGATATACACAGAATGATGCCACTGATATACGCAATCACACACACCCACAGGCATACAACACCTACGTACAAGGCCACACGCACATACGTACAGGGTCACACGCACCGACGTACATAGCCACACACAGACATGCATGGCCATGCACACATACATCAAATGTGTGATATAGAGAAGAACGAATTGGAACAGGAAGGTATATTAACACGCCAGACTGAAATGGTGCTGACAGCATTCACAGAGATATGCATTGCATACATTTACACATACATTTACACACACACACACAGACACATACACAGACACACACACACCACATCAACTTGACCAAATACATGGACGTATACTGCGAGACAGACAAACATGGTGTTGCAAGTGAAAAAAGAGATGTTTACTTGAAAAGTTAGTGCCAGTGGCACGGTACCTCATTTCATCCAATCTCCCATATTTCCCTTCACACTCTGCTCTCCTACATCAACTACAACGTCCTTACTCTCTTTTCCCTCTTGCTTCATTTCTCATAAACAGTTCTCACGTATGCTACGTGTAACAACAAGCAAATTAAAGTTCTTACTCCGTAGCTAGACACTCTTCTTTCTTACCCTCTACAATCTTTACGTACGTGTATGATGGCTAAACTCTAACATCAGACCATTTATTTTCCCCGATCAAAATCGGCAACAACTAAGCGTTGAACAAGTAGTATGCTACTGCATATGAACAGATCTCTCTGACTCGGTCTTCCTCCCATGCCCGCCTTGGTAGACGACTAGAGATAAGAAGAAAAGCGAGACCAGAGAAGAAAAGATAGCAAAAGCTAGCTTCTACTTATCCCCATTACATCTCGCCTATGTCTATGGTATACAAACTGGTAAACGGTTTTTGCCGCAGCCGGGACTAATTAATGCGTTTGCAGAAACTGCGCAGACGCAGACGGGTCGGGTCGATTGTGTTACATTGTGTGTGTATGTGTGTGTGTGTGTGTGGAAATATGGGAGAGTTGAAAAGGTCAAGGCTACTAACATTAAGGTCAAGTGAGGTTAAGTGCGCGCAAAGATAATTGCTTTGCATACCTGGACAGCTGTCAGCAGGCAATTGCGGTACTTTTTTTCTAATGGGGTACGTGTGAGATCAATGAAAAGCGTCCGAAAGGTGGTCAGGAGTAAATGAATGCAAGCATTTACAATCTTACATTCACGTAACCTCACGCACTCTCTCACCTTTAATTGGTAACATTTAGAGGTACGCCACACGTATGCTAGTTAGCAGTCCAACTATGCTAGTCGTTGCAAAACTTAAAATCTGCAAACAGAAAAGCAAAAAGATAGGACGAGTTGAACAAATTTCATCAAGTCTGTAGGACAGCCTTCGAAAGTACGTAGTGCTACACACCATCCCTGACAACGCTTATAGCTTATAGCGTCTTTCTCTTCTTGTTTAAAATTCCTTTCTTCGCTCTTTCGGTACCTCTTGTTGACAGCCAACAAATATGAAGCGTCTTTTGCGTATTGGATTCAAGAATAATACAACTCAACTTCAATAGTATGTAGCCAGTCACTACTAACCTACCAACAAAACCGCGTTGCTTACATCATTTGTAGTAAATCTTGTCTTATCAGCTATAACTCTTGTCTGATATCTCCGTATGTTTTCTTCAATTCTTACTTTTTTATCAATCAAAACATACCATTCTATTCATTCAATTTTGATACTTCTGAATAGAAGTAACGTATCTTTTTTTTTCAAGACGCATCCACGAATATTTTCAGACGCATTGAAATTAATTCATTTCCTTTCAAACATGTGTAGACAGACACACCCATACACACACATACATACACGTACACATCTAACTTGTGAAGACTGAACGTCCCCCTGACAGATGTCGACCAATTCGGGTGGAGGTAATCTTCGATCTTTAACGCCAGCGCACATGCACATATACTAGCGTCAGACACATGCACGCACATTACACACACACAATCACACACAAACACGTTTATACATCTTCCTGAGTGTTAGACAAAGAGAAAGAGAGCGGGAGACAGTGTGTTTGTTCGGCGGTTTTCTTCTTTACTGGCTGACGCATTCTGCCTACTTCTCGCTATTCCTTGCTTATCGATTATCATTTGGCTTCTATCAATGCTATTTGTGATCATTTTTTTGCTCAGTTTGCCTTAAGCACGTTACTCTTAATGTGATAACTAGCAAGCAAAGTGTGATATGCTATGCTATGCTATGTTTTTATGTAGTATATTACAGTATAGTATAGTATGGGAGAGAATGATGATAATACTCTGAACACAAAGCTATTATTATTCAGTGGTTTTGATGACGTGTCTTACGTAATGATGAAATAAATAGTATGCAGTAGTTTTGTACAGTGTGATGAAATTAAAGAGAAAGAGCTAGCTGTTAATGTTTGCATGAGGCAGTTTAGGCTGTAAGACTGTATTAGTATAGAGTGAACAGATGACATTGTGATATTGTTTCACGTAGAATTTATATAAGGTCAAAGTTGAGTTGAGCAGAATGCAGCCTAATAGAGTATTTGGTGACCTGACCCAACCTTCCTTGCATTGGTTGTATTTCATCATACTAGAGCTACCGTACCTATTGCAAATGACTAATTAATGTGTGTCTAACTGAAACTAATTGGATGAAAATTAGTATTTAATTCATCTTTTTATTACTATTGATGCAGCGCGGTGATGCACATTATTCAGCCATCTAATACTATTAAATAATAGTACGAGACACTATGCTTGTTCGATACTTAGTTTTTAATAATAAGTGTTAGAAATGGACAACTTCTGTTTAGTAATGGGTATAAATTTAGATATATCTGACTAGTGTTGACTACATAGCAAACTGTAAGTTTTGCATGAAGTTTGTATGAAGTCAAGGGAAGACTAAATGTTTATGATGGAGTTTATTTCAACATAATTTTTACACTGCAAATTTTCTCAGTCTCTTTGTCTTCGCAAAGTTTGTTGTACAGTAGGCGATACCGATTATATGATCTAATGCTGTGTGCATGAGTTTTTTCAAAGAAAAATACTCGATATTATTCGTTGTAATAATTGAATTTTATGATGTTGTAATTGATAGCTGTCACTTCTGATTGTATTAATTTCGTTGACATCAAAAAAAATTAAATGTACTAGGTATATTTTTTGATGTGGTCTTAATTTGAGACATGTACTAATGGTTTACATGAGTTTATAATCCTGTAAATAAAACTGTGGAATGAGTATTACTGAATTTTATGTAGCACCTATAAAAAGTTAAAATGTGGTGAAAATCAGGTACATCTATTATGAACAGTGGAAATTTTGGATATGGTGGTCAGAATTTCGATAACGGCTACCAGTATGTAAAAAACGCACCAGGTTCCGAAAATTGGACTGGGGGGGAAGCGCCTGGAGCGCAACTTCCCCATCAGCCTAAAACAGGTGCGTCTGCAACAGTCCCAAGATCCAGTGAAGCATTGTCACAACATGGTATGTTTGCATTACTAATGTCTAATCTATTTGTCAAATTATATTACAAATATGATTCATGGATGTGTAGGTGGTAAAGATTTATAATAAGAGAAGTGTATGTATACTAGTGATGTCTAGAATACTCATGTTTAATGAACTTATCAGTTATTTCTTTGTGCACTCGTAAAATTTTATTCTTAATGTGTCGTTGAATAAGTGATGAATTTAACATTTCCGAGGATCAGAAAGTATATTCCCTGAACAAGCATCATAAAACTTGCAAAATTTCGAAAATTGTGTAACAAAAGTATTAATTTTCAATTCTGCATTTACTCTTCTAAAAGTAATCAAGATGTTCAGTTTAAAATTTGACAGATTTTTGTAGCAGTTCTAAACCATATTATAAGTGTGTAATTTAATTTTCTCGTTTACTATGTCAAGTTTCAATTTTTTGGAACTTCTGTAAAAGTGTAATTGCAGAAACCCGTTACATTCCGCCTCATATGCGCTACTCAGCAAC
Organism: Thelazia callipaeda; assembly: GCA_900618365.1. Lineage (NCBI taxonomy): Eukaryota > Metazoa > Nematoda > Chromadorea > Rhabditida > Thelaziidae > Thelazia > Thelazia callipaeda. The sequence goes on from UYYF01004692.1 coordinate 26,337, forward strand.
AGCAACAGCAAATGAAATAATTCCAGAAGGTGTCCCAGTACACGAAAATTGGTCGCGTGGTGCAGAGCAATATGGCCGTAGCGGACGTGGAACTAGTACTTTTAATGACCGCGTTATGCCTATGCGTAAAAGTCAGAGTTATGCCGGAATGCAGCCGGTATCTAGCTCGGATTAATAATTTTTTCGATTGAAATAAGTAAAACACAAAAAAAATCCATCCAATAAGGGGCAAAAAATTATTCCAATCTATCAGTTTATTTGCGAACTTGCTGTTAGCGCTAATTTTGTGAATGATTTAAAGGTTATGATTATCAGCCATCTGTATACTTCCCGTTCTGCAGTAAGTGCAAAGAAATGAAGTCATTTTTTTCAAATAAATAACAACTTTGTTCTCACATCATTATGTGATCATTTACAGCAAGGTGATTATGGAGCACAGTGGAGCAATAATTCATCGGTACAAGGTTATGATTATCAGCCGTCTATGGGTGGTAGACCGGGACGTGGACGAGCAGGGTTTGGGCCTTCTATTGGTGGTTTCAGTAGAAATGATGGCCATGCACGTGGAAGAGGAAATTATGGTGACACTCATGGTAGTGGTCGAGGACGTCCCAATTATACCGGACGATATTCATATGATCGGAGGTTAGAAATGTGTGGAATTGGATTAGAAGCAAAGTAACTTACAGTGTAAGTAAATTCAAGGAGAGTTTGAGAAGGTGTGATTCATGTGAGATTGATGAGGGTTTATAGAATTTGAAAATAGATTAGATTTGCGAATAGATTGGTCACACTTTGCACAAATGGAGATGAAATTAAAATGTTATGAAATGACAACATTGAAAAGTCAAGTTCAAGTGGTTCAGAAAATATTTGGTGATATACTTGAATTGCGATGACTTTGTAAATACTTTTGCTACATAAGTATTTGAGCCGAAATACGGAGCTCAAGATAGAAAGGAGCAACCAAGAAATATATCTCTTTTATAATTCATGAAACTTCGAAGTTAAGTGATTTTATCATATTTGTGATGAAGTTAATTAATTTTATTATATTTTTAGCTCCATAATAGTTATAGATTTCTGGTTAGTTATTATTTTGGCAAGTTTTCTGCAGGTTATCAGAAATGCGAATATTACTTCATAAGATTTGGTCTTCTGTTAGCTTTGAGTCTTGTAGTCTGCAAACTACTATGCATCTTATTCTTGTTAAATATAAATATTTAAAATGCATGGTTTTGAAATTAATTCAAGTTTAGCATTTGTCCCATCAAAATTCTACGAGAATCTGTTTGAATTGTTCTTAGAGTTTTTTTTTTCCAGAGAAACTGAATTATGATAAATTTTTGCATTTTTTTTGCATAGAGCAGTAATTATGTACTCTACTGATAAATTTTTGAATGTTGGATGGGGTTTCAGTTTGTGTTACCTTTTCATTCTTGTTATTGATACTAAATCTTTTATCGTTCGGATTGTGTGCTGAATATTTTTTCTCGTTCCTGAATTCATTTTTCAGTCATCTTTAATCTTTCTCAATTTAGTAGTTTTTGTGTCATACAAGATTACTTGTTTCAGTCATTCGTTATCTAATTTAAGTCTAATTTTTTCAGTTTCTTCAGTAGTTTGGTGCATGTTTAAGGGAGATCTGCAAAACTATAAGTTGTTAGTGTTTGATCTCCTTTTTAGTAATTTGGAAGCTATTAAAAATTCTCTTGTGATATGGATATAATCATCCTGCTGTTTTAGAAGGGAGAGCATTGTGTTTTATTAAAGTTATGCATTCTATAAAACTGGAATATACGCAGCGAGAAAAGCTTATGTGCAGTGAAAGAAATTATTATTTTGTTTACAATAGCAAAAAGTAAGAATGTATTCTAGAAGCTAAGCATGTGGCTCAAAGTTGGACCACTTTCTGTGCAGTCGCGTTTTTGCTGTTTAATATTTCTCTAACAATTGAAACATCTTTGAAATAATGGTTCGCATGATTTTGGTGCGATTAGTTTGAGTTTCATGCTTAATTTTTTGAGTATTAAACGAAATTTCTCCTAATTTCTATTTTACAGAACAGTGTATGATGAGCAACAGTGGGGTTCGCAACATCAAAGCAATTTTCGTCGTCAAGACGACACCATACCTGAGTAAATTTTTATAGGATGAGATTCCAAAGCAGTTCTTGAGTATGATTGTACTGAAAATACTTAATCATATGTTAGGATCGTAGTCATTGTCTCTAATTCTAAACTTTTTTCTTGTCAAGTAATATCTTCCTTTCTCCAGTAATTCGCGATGGGCGGGATTACGAGATTCGGTGCCAGAACGTTCTCCACAGTGGACTGAACAATTACCTCGTGATGAACTTTTGGAATCTGAGTTATTTGCTGGCATGAACTCTGGTATAAACTTTGATAAGTATGAGGAGATTCCAGTAGAAGCAACTGGTCAAGATTGTCCGTCTCCTATAGCGTTGTTTGCGGATTTGAAACTACATCCATGGATTGAAGAAAACATTCGTCTTTCGGGTTATGGCCGTCCTACACCTGTTCAGAAATATTCTATTCCAACGCTTATGAGCAATCGTGATCTAATGTCATGCGCTCAAACTGGATCGGGCAAAACAGCTGCATTCCTAGTACCACTAATCAATAATGTCTTGCAAGCGGGTCCAGACGCTCTTTATAAGGTTACTGTTCTTCATGTTTCTTTCCATCCTTTTCATCACTTCGAAAAATTGCGACAATTTATGTCTTGTTTCAGTCAACCACTCAGCAAAATGGACGTCGTCGCCAGTATCCAGCTGCACTAATTTTGTCACCGACTCGTGAGCTTTCTTTACAAATTTATAACGAGTCGCGTAAATTTGCATATCGTACTCCTATAACATCGGCTCTTCTCTATGGTGGTCGTGAAAACTATCGGGAACAAATTAATAAACTACGTGTATGTTGTTTTCTACATGTATTCGTTTATCGTGTTATTCTGATAAAAATTTTGTCAGTAGTGCGTGAAGCTGTTGATTTGAACTTAGTTCTTCTAATTATTTGAGGACTGTATAGTCGTAGCTAGAATGAAAACAATCAACTATTATTTTCACAGATTGTAAGCAACTAGAATTAGTAGAACCGAGTGCCTGGATTGATTGATGATCGAAAAATATTTTTCTGTATCATTGCTGATAACAGGCTATAGTGATATTGTACTTAATAAGACATGAATATACTGAGAAAGATATTCATGCCAGATACTTTACATACAAACTTTAAATTAAGACAGATTCAAATACGTATAATATCCTTTTCATTTAAGTTGGGAGTACATATTTTGATTGCTACTCCTGGGCGCTTGATTGATGTAATGGAACAAGGTTTTATTGGTCTTGATGGTTGCCGTTTCTTAGTGCTCGATGAAGCAGATCGGATGCTTGATATGGGATTTGAACCACAAATACGACAAGTTTGTTAATTATTTCTTTCTTAAATGTTTTGTATTTAAGATAGGAATCTTTGCAATTTTTTTACTCAAGTGTAAAATTTCAAAGTGAGTCTTCGAAAAGTTTTAATTGCAGTTGGTAATTAGATATTGAGGTATTTGTGCTCGTTTTATTTTAATCTCTTGTGGGTATCTCTACTTATTTATAAACCCAATATTTGTGTTTTCACAAATATCTTTTTGTTATAGATTGTTGATTTATCGAAAATGCCGCCCAAAGGTAAACGAGTAACAGCGATGTTTTCGGCGACTTTTCCAAAGGAAATTCAAGTTCTTGCGCAAGATTTCTTGATGTCAAATTATGTTTTTTTGGCTGTTGGTCGTGTTGGCTCAACATCAGAGAATATAATGCAGAAAATTGTATGGGTAGAAGAACACGAAAAGAAAAGCTTTCTTATGGATTTGCTTGATGCTGGAGGTTACTATTTGTGCATGATGGAAGTTTTTGACTTAATATTTTAATGTTATATAATGCTGACTTCTCTCAGTTCATCTGTAAAGTATTTTGATTAGTGCTAGAAATTGCTACGTTTATTTTTTATGTACATAGAATCTGTGTTCACGATATTTTAAGTATTAGCATGAAATAAGAATTGCTTTCTTGCTCTTTATCTATATCTGTATGTAAATTTCCATTTGGTACTTTACAATAATCTTGAATTATGATGGTACTTGATAATCACAATTTATTTCAATTTAGAACCATCAGCATTAACTCTTGTTTTTGTGGAAACTAAACGTGGAGCAAGCGATCTAGCATATTATTTGCAAAAAGATGGCTATAATGTTGTCGCAATCCATGGTGATTTAAAACAATTTGAACGTGAGAAGCATCTAGAAACTTTTCGCTCTGGTGTTGCTCCTATACTTGTTGCCACAGCGGTTGGTTTTAGTTTTTCAATTTCAGAAGCAAATATGATTCGTTTATTTAATGGCTAATTTAAGTATGAAGATAGACTTTATTAGTTTACAGTTCTAGAATTATGCGTTTTAAAGAAAGTGCAAAATTTACTATCTTAAAATTGATGTACTTTATTTTAAAAAAAATTGCGAGGGAGGAAAGTAGAATTTAATATGCTTATTTGTAGTGAGTGAAAATGTTTTTTAGATAATTGAGTTAGTTTGAGTTTTTAGTTTTTGTTATTAAACTATGGATTTTGAGTTTAATTTTATCTAGGTAGCTGCTCGGGGTCTTGACATACCAAACGTGAAACACGTCATCAATTATGATTTACCATCTGATATTGATGAATATGTGCATCGAATTGGTCGTACAGGACGTGTTGGAAATGTTGGTAAGTAGATGTAAAATCGTTAGAATTTTAATTTATAGAATTTTTATTTCATTAATCTGTTTTCAGGACTTGCTACTTCATTTTTTAACGATAAAAATCGCAACATAGCTCGTGATTTGGCAGAACTTGTGGTCGAGGCAAATCAGGAACTTCCGGAATGGCTAGAAAAATTGTCAGCTGATGCACAGCGATATGGCACACGACCAGGTCGTACAAAGGGAGCTAGGTTAGTATATCGTGCCAAGTTACATTTAATTATTTACTTGATCTAAGCATCTAAGAAGACTCAAAATGAAATTTGTCAGCTACTTTTGAATATTATTAATTAAACGTGCTTATATATTTACCTTTAATCAGAAGTTAAACAAGGATTTTTTTCAAAATACTTCCTACTTCCGTTGTTGAGCTCTGTCCTCTTAATTTTTTCTTAACTTTTTTGGTATCATTGTCTAAATTACTGCTAAATGGATCGGTTTTAGTGATCGAAAGGAGATTATTAACTATAACTTCTACTGCAATTTATTTGTAAAAATATCTACAGCTTAAAAAAGTTTCAGCCGTTTCGGCGGTCGTGATCACCGTATTCAATATACAGGAGGTGGTGGTGGATCCCATCGGCAGAATGGCATCAGTTATTCACCATCTAGTAATCAGTGGAACCATCCACAGCGTTCCTCTCGTGCTCCACCTCAACAGGTTCCTTAAACAGATTTATATTGATTTCTTGTCCACTGCTGTTTTAATAAGTGTTGTGTGGGAATGAGAAGTAAGTATTGCAGACTTAAAAGTTAATTATAGAAGACTGAGTTAAATATTTCTTTATAAACATTTCGATCAGTTTACTATATTATAAAAGGTTTTGTGGAAAAGTCTGAGGGTATATCTGAGGTTAATGATTTAGTCTACTTTTATTGTTTATAAATTGATAAGTTTCTCTACAATAAAAGTTGTTGATGAATTGATGTACTCAGGAAAAATGCTTGCTTTTTGTTCCAAAGTTTTCTTCTTACCCTGAAAATCGGCTTCGTGAAGAAACAACATTGTTAATTCAGATTTGTTTAATGGACTAATCTGAATTAACAAATTTGTTTCGCTCTTGAAGAGAGAAGTATTGAAAATAATATAATAGAGATTTAGTTTATGATCCTCTAATTTGTACAGATTTTGCTCCATACTCCTAGATAAGAATTCTGGAAGCTTTCAACTACTTACTGGGTTGCTATGTTACTAATTTATTTACTCACGTTTAATATTCGTTTTCATAGAACTTGATAAAATTCTTGTAATTATCCGGCTCTATTTTCAGGATTGGTGGAACAATTAAATTGCTGGATGCAATTACAAAATTATGAAGTGCTGAATCTCATTATATTGCCTCCTTTAACTTTTTGAGTGTTTTTGAGGTTTGCTTTTTACCGGACTTTAACGATGGAATGCAAAATATTTTCTTGTTGCGAAGTAATCAAATTTTTATGTTATTTTTAAATAGTTCTTTTTATTTTACGTTTAAATCGTTTTATTTTTTATTATTTTATTTTCTTTGACCATGTTTTGTTAACTCAGACATGAATGATTTATCTTAATGTTACTATGGTGGACTATATAATTGCTCCTTGTCTGTGTGTCTCATTTTCAATACTTTTCAAATTAATTAGCTTAGAGGATTGGGAAGATGATTTTTAATGTTTTAGTTAACATTAAAATGGTGATTTTAGTAAGATTTCCATTTCTCTAATCAATAACAAGTTTTCTGTAAGTACAGGTTTTCAGCTTAGATAGGCAGCAATGATCCAAATTACGTTTTCCTTTTTTTTGGTATGATTTTGCAGAGGGCATTTTTTTCGCTCTTTGTTAGTAATACAAGATACTATCTACTTCAATTCTAAATTTTAACATACAAGATCCGTTTATTATTTTTCGTGATGTGTGTTGCAGTATGCTTAACTTGACATTCTACGTAAAAGAGATTGCCCAGCGTAATAACTTTTTTATATCTCGGTGCTTTATGTCGTAGTTGTGGTGAATCGTTACTGCCAATGTTTGCGTTACGTCACATTAAAGTTAATGAGGCGTGTATAGCGTTAATTTCTAGAAAGACATGTGAGCAGAAGGGAAACGATTGAGTGATCCGAGTTATTTTATGCTATTGAGAATCTCATTGGAATCCTTAGCTTTGCCGCTGTATCTTTATCCTCGTTTCGTACATTTTATTGCTTGTACATTCGTCGCTTTCAAATATGATGTGTTTGATTGCATGACTCATCATTATCTTAATACCTACGCAGGTTTTTTACTATTTCCGGAATTTGATTTCTCCATGATATTAGATCTTCTCTTATCTTGTGAAATCTATTAATGTTATTATATTTTGTATGCGGCATAGATTCTGATTTCGTTTGATATGTTTCTCTTTAGCATCAGTGATAACGGGTTTATGAATTTCTTATCATGTGAGTTGTGTATGTCTGTTTTCTGTTGCTTCCCAAATATTAAGCTACTACGGAAGAATTGCATCTCGCTGCGCTGTAGCGTCCGTTTTCTTCTTATGCAAATGTCTTTCCAATTTTATTATTGTTTCACTTGAATTTTGTTCGGATCTTTGTTGTTTTCCAAGATCATAAAGCCTACTACTCTCATTGATACTTTGCTATGATAGTCCACTTTATCATTCTTCAATTTTGAAGTTGACGGTGATGTATGTGATTTAGCATCGTGAATTGTAATCAGCTCATATCTGTTTCATTTTCTCACTGCTCTTATTAAATCTAAGCTTAATCTTGTGAAGGGAAAGGTTTTATTTGACTACTTGAACAGTAGTGGTTTCACTGTTTAGATTTTGATGTCTCTAATTTTCGATCTGAAATGTGAGAGCATTGTATATCATTTGGTATTTCTTTTTTGTTAAAATTAATTTGCCTTCAATTTCAATTGAACTATTATCAGATAATTAGTGACTTTGAGAATAATATTCATGGGAGGTTATTATTTGAAGTAGTTGCATCCCTCAACACTAGAGCAATGCGTTCTCAATAATTTTTTTGCAGTTTGCAGCGGTGTGTTAGACGTAAATATTATCAAGTGTTTAACGTAACATATAAAAGGCACGGCATAAGTCTGATAATTACTTATTGCAGTCCTTAAATGTTTAATGATTTGGAAATTTCATTTTTAAAATGTACTCGAGGGATTTTTTTAGGATTTTGTAATCTCCAAACTGCAGGAGTTAAAAATGGCTTGTGTCATCCCTACATCCATTCATCATTATCTGATATCTTTTTGTTTATTGAGTCACATTGAAGTATCTAGTCAAGGAAGTAGAGTTTTATAATGTAGGTGGTAACATTTGCGAAAAGCACATAGGTCTAGTTTTTTCTAATTATACGCTAGGATTCTGTAGTGTTTCAAGGGATGCTTGCCTTATTCATGAATAAACTCATTTACTGAGCCTATGAATGTGATAGAGTGTAGTGTTTTGTAACTAGTTTGTTGGTAAAGCATTGGTTTGTTTTTTAATGGAAGGTGCATAGTAATCTGAGATAATTTTTGTTTTGTGTCTGTTAAGTTACGTGCATACTGTTACTTTTATTGTTGATGGTTGTAAAATTTTCTTCAACTGTAAGTGGTGAGGAAGGCGGGGTATAGATCATTATTCACGTTTGCCCCAAAATTGCTTTGAATTTATTCGCTTTTTATTACTGAACATTAGAAGAACTATCAGCCATCATCATTTCAAGTTGCCATTGATCGCGGTGAATTTTAATTAACTTTCATTAATATTCATTATATTATTACTGTTTTTCTTCCGTAAGAGGAGGAGGCAAATAATTGTTCAGCTTTTGATCTTCATTTTGTTTGCGTTTTTGTTCTCCAAAACATGTTATTCTTTTTGTTGGCTTTTTGAATAAATTTTTCATTCGTCGCATCCATAATTTTTCTTAATTTGCTGTGCAGTAATGCGTATTTACCCTACCAAAATGAGGTTTCTCAAATAAAGCTTTTAATTTTGTAATCGTTGCAATTTAACTGCATAGAGTTGAGGGTCGTCGTGGACTGTACTTCATTTCAATAAGGGCAGTATCTAGATGTTCTCGTGATATTTTCCATAGTATTTCCTCTTCATCTACTTTCGTTACTTTGGTGCATTGATTCAGAAACAACACATGTTGATTGAAATTGGTCGGGAGTCATCTCCGATTTTCAGAAACTTTGGAATTAACAAGCCAAAAGAAAGCAATGATATGGCGAGTTATGGAAGTGCCATTTTTGCATTTGTTTTTCCTAGTCAGTTAGAAATTGTTCAAGCTGATCCTCAGACATATAAGCAGGTGCTGACGCTGTACAACCCATATCACTTTCCAGTCAAATTTCGAGGTAATTTCGAAATTATGACCATAAAGAACAAATGTAGGCCACTTGCGGATTTTATCACATGTGTGCCTAACTAAATGTATAAGACTTTACAAAGTCGATATGTAGAAAGTGGTCTGTACATTTTTACCCATTGCTATGTTGATTAGGTAGTCTTTATGTCAATACTGAAAGTAGAAAGAAGTAGCACAAATTTATTTTCGCTTCGTAGATATTCAAATCTTCTGAATCCAGTTGAGATGAACGAATTAAGTTCCAATTTTTTATTCTTAAACAGTAACAGTTTTATTCTGTCCACACGTAAAATATTTCTGCATTAGATATTGAGTGAATTTTCGTGAGGGACAGATTGCATTTTTGGCTACAAATTATGAAGTGTGTGAGGGGAGACAAAGCTAATTAGCTGATTAATAATTATGGAGTATAAAAAGATCAAGGAAATTGACAAAGTCATTACATGAACTTCATAATAAAATTTAATAGTATGTGTGATAATTTGGCAAATAAACTTGTTTATTACAGAAAAACAATGATAAGAGAAATATTTTGATTGTTTATTATTGTATTATAACTAGTTGGTTATAATTTAGTGAAGTGTACGAATCCAAAAAATTATGTGGTGATGAAACCTCATGGAATGCTGAAGGAATCATCTTCTCTTGACATGTAAGTGTTCATTTGATAGGTTTTATTTTTAATATTATCGTTCATGATAAGTTATGAATGGAATTTACCAGCAAAGGTGAGTTGTGTTTTGAGAAATTTCCATCTTTTTTTCAGTGGTTTCATTCTGTAAAAAAATGTACACTTATTGTAATAATCAATCAAAGAACTTTCACTTAACAGTACAATTACTGTTGTCTTGTAGTTATAGTAAATTTTTAAAGTATAATTTATATGAGCTTCGTAAAATAGTATCCCAAAAAAAAATGGAAAGTAGCAAAATAGTATCAGATGTTGTTTTGTTTTTATTTCTTTTAATGTTTACAATTTTCTTAATAAATATTGTTGTTTTTTCTCCACTTTTTTGGTAAAAAATAGTTTGACTTTCTATCATTACTGATTCTAAAATTTAAATACGCTAAATGTGTTCTTGATTATATCTAATAGAAACTGAACAAAATTGTTATTTCCTAGTAATAGTTATTGCAAGTTGTGCATTTTTTTTTCAGTGTTGTTCGACACGTAGCTGCACAGTTAGAAAGTAATCGTGGTCTAGATACATTTCGGGTCGAAGTTTCTCCCGCACATCTTGAAATGGTGAGAATAATAATATGCTTATGTGGTTTTTTCGGAACTACTGTTGGACATAAATTCCGTAAAATAAATTCTGTAAATTTTCGAGCTTATTTTTGTGAAGTAAATATTTATTTCACTACGAAGATAGGTTGATCGTTAAGTTTTTGAAAATTTGAACTGAGTACTGTATGTTGTCTTGTAGCTTTGATTTTACAGTTCCATATGGCAAATAAGTTCATTACTTTTATTGTAGAAAATTAGTTATGTCATTATGATTTCTTGAATTATCAGCTTTTAAAAGTGTGATAAAATCAGTGGAAGTTTCTCATTCATTCAAAATGATTTTTTGATATATTGAAATATCCTCAAACATTAGGCTCTCAAAATTTTTGTGAAGATATTTTTATTCACCGAAAAAATGGTGGATTTTCGCAAATTGTGAAAATCAAGTTAAAATGTTACATGGTTATTGTTTCATAGTATTCCGGATCAATTGATGTTCCAGTACGCATTGTGGAAGAAGCTACATGCTCTACTAGTTCTCACAATTCCGTTTTTAAATCTTCCAGCAGTAATTCTGCGGTTAATATAATTTCAACGGAGGTACTTTTGTTTTATTCTTAACTGCAGAAGTTTTAGTAAATTTCATTCTTAACTGCAGAAGTTTTAGTAAATTTCACGTCGTTAGTAAAGAAAATGAAACTTGCGATGTTTTTGAGCATATACTATTCATAATTTTGTTATTGCAGTTTTTACCGGTAAGTGAAAGTCAACATCGATTAAATTCACCATCATTTATGTCATGTATGTGTGTAGTTGGCATCTGCGCAGTCGTTTTAATGCTTCCAACTGAAGGATTAGATGTTGTAACGACGGTTCCATCATGGTTGCATTTGTCAGTACAAGTGAAATTAATTTTTGCATACATTTTAGGTCTTTGTACGTTGCTTATTTCAAGGCAGTCTTAACGAAGCATGTTTTTCGTATTAACGAACCTATCATTTTCAATGCACTATTTGTAATTTGATACTGCATAATAAACATTTTAAATTGTAATTGAATTTCGATCTTCTGACTATGTATACTTTACATAATCTGTATTTTTGAACAGTTGTTTTCATTATGCAATTTGTAGATAATTCTCCTGTAAAATATATTATTATACGCAGACTTTAAAGCTTCATTTTTGAAATCATTTTTAAAATGCACCTTTACTTGAATTGTTTTTACAAAATTTAGATCTTAAAATTATGTAATTTCTCAAACCGCTAATCTCTGCGCCATTGTATTATTCACGTCTTTCAACAGATTAATTGTAATCATAGTTTTACTTTTTATATACGTGTTGATTTTTATATTATTTGATTAATGTGAAATCATAGTTATTGCCTAGATGTGTACTGCAAGGGAAAATTATTAAATAAATTTATGAACTCTCTCGACAGTTATTTGAAGGAAAGCAAAAAATCACAATATTACTCAGCAAATTGCAATTTTCAGTCAATTTCATGACTTTGGTTGGGAATCTTCATTTAATTTTACGTTTCCCTTGATGCCGTCATGTGAACTGACCGGTGTCACAAAAAAAGTCTGAGAGTATAATATTGGCGGTAATAAATTTGCATAATGATTATTAGTGCTTGATATATTCTGAGTTTTCGGTTAGATAGAATGAATTATGATTTGGACATTCGCTAGAAACTAATTTATGAATCCTTATTTAGAATCAAAAAATTATGCATTTCTTTTCCTCCAATAGTAATTCCTGTTAAATTTTCTTTTCGACTGTTTGTTCTTTTAACAATTAATCAAGTTCTTAATATTTTAGAATATAATTGCATATCTGATTATTTGTTTTACCTCACGTATATTAACGTAAATTCTTTGATTGACTTTATAAAATTACTTTTTTTGAACATAAAACAAGAAGATTAGCATTTTCTTGTTGCTTGTTATGTGTAAATTAATAACTATTTTGTTGATTGCTAGCAGAAATAAGTTTGATTATTCTTGAATATTTCTTGACTATTATTATCTATTATTATGAATATAGTCAAATTGATATGTAATTATTAAATTTAATAAAAAATTGTACTATGATTTCATCTATAAAACTAAAACTTTACATAATTTGTACATTTTCGTCGCGATTCTCTTACACATTTCTATTATACAGTATAATATTGTGCTGTTTCTTATAATTACTATATTTTGAACTTGTATTTTAAAATCTGATTGTGTTTTTATGAACTTTTTTTAAGTTGAAAAATGTGATTGTAATTAAGATATGAATTTTTTCCGGTGTTATGATCGGTTAATCTATTATTTCATTCCTATAATTTTGCTTTTTTTGCCAAGTTATCGAATAGCATATTTTCTACTAAAAATCTATTGTAGATATCTGGATTTGTACTACAGTAAAAAGCACCAAATGTCTTATTCGATTACTGTAGTTAAAATTTGAAAAAATTATATTCTATATATATATATATATTTTGTACAGCACACAATATATGAGAAGTTAAACATTTTAGCAATTCAAATAATATTCACATTTTTAAATATCGCTTGCTTATTTTATTACTGTTATTCAGATAAATTTATTATAACTACTTGAAGTTGTCAATTATTACATATTTAAAGTGTTAACTTGTATAATTAGCACCTTTATTTGTAATTAGTAAGAATAAGATAAAATTTGTATATTTTTTAGTTTGTTATTGCTATTTACGTTTTTGTTAATATTTTTACATTTCAAGAAAGTTATTAACATTCGGTGTAAAGTTTGCCTTATAAATATCCAAAATAAGTCAGATGAATGTCCACTATCCAAATATCGAGACAAAATAGTTCTATTAGCAACTAATAACTCATTTCGTGTCATAGCATGGACATCGGTCACACCACCAGTTGGTTTCACAATTGCTCGTTTACTGAACGTCACCAACAGGTCAAGCACCACTCCATTTGTCCAGCCAAAGCCATACTACAACATTTTCTATTGCGATTTTTTAAATTCTTTGATTAAAAATTTGTTTTGCTTTGTCATCTCAATTTTATTGCTATAATTTTGTCATTAGAATGCTAAATAGATTAATTGTGATTTCAATTATTTGTTTTTAATCACAATCTGTCGCGGAAAAAGAGCAAGAAATAACATTCTTCAAAAAATAAGTCTTCAGTATAAATGCAAAAATAGAGCAAAATTTAAAATAGCTTGATAGGATAATCCATGTAACTCATAGAGAAATAAAGTCCGAATTTTCGAGGCTACAAATAATTTGAGTAAATAAAATTTAATTTGGCTATATAAAATTAGGACTATCCGGCTATGTGATTTAATTACATGAACTTTAATTTTACTTATAAAATTAGTGTTGAGTTATTGATAAATTAAAGTTAAAATTTTTAACTGTTTTTGATAACATCCTTAACAGATTTTTTAATTTCAGTAAATTGCTTTTGTTAGGTATGTTTTAATTAGGTTTTTATTACTTTTAATATTTGTTTTAATAAAGGACTAATACTTTATTTTATCAACGCTTCTTTTGACTTTTTGTCTATTTGGAAGTTTATATATATATTTTATTATCTTTTGATATTATTAGTAAAGTTATTGTATTTTTGATCGAGAAGTTATTCTATTGAATGCTTAAAAAAAATTAGTTTATAATTCACGAATTAAGTGTTCTTTTTAGAACTTTAATAAGTTTTTGTACCCACTAAATTACCTATATTTGAATTAGTCTCAGAAATCTGACTTGATTTTCATATTCGCCACCTTTAGCGGCTCTTACATATTCTTTTGCGACGTCGTATTTTTCCCACATTTTATGATCTTTTTGAAAGAGTGCATAATTACGATTAATCCATTTGTTGGCGATTTCAAACGCACGTTGTTGCATGCTAATTAAAATATTAAAATTATTTTACACTGCATTATTTATTTAATGATATGGATATTACGTATATAACACGTGAATTTACACATTTCTGATTAACAACAAAAAAAATTGCAAGTACTTATTAATTATCTACTTTCCAAGCATTATTATAATGATATCTTCAAAAATACAGTTTTATCGGAGTAATTTAAAATGTATTTTAGCTTAATTTTTCATGAAGTTTTTCAGTTCATGAAATTCATTAGTACAATAAATAATCACGAACGTTGGATTGTTGGATTTACGTAATCCTTCGATTATCATATGATTTATTGGCGCCCAACCGTTTGGATAATCCCATTGTTGATTTGTACCTTTCATTAGGCTGAAAACTATCAGCTAATTTTGAAAATATAAATCTTAATGCCAAAGAAAACTAAGCAGATAAATATTGAAATATTAACAGATAAAATTTTAGCTATAAAAGAAATAGAACGAGTTTTAAGCAGTAAGGTTAAAATTGTTTCAATGATTTGACCTTTAAGACCCTAATTTACTTGAACTTTCATGAAAATTTGTCAATAATAATTAGCAATGAAAAGAAACAACCTTGTTGGTATACCACCTGGAAATTGGAGCAGTCCTTTACGCTGGAGTGTTTCCAATACGTCAACCATCATACCACTGTTTAATACGTGATAGCATTCAGTGAATAGAGGAACTGCGACAGATGGATAAGCATCATCGAAATGCTCGCCAGTTTTCAAGTTTAAATCAAACCAAGCCCCTTCTCGAGTATCGAAGAAGACAGCTTCAAATGTATCTACGAATTTCGATCGTTCTCGATTTAATTCATCACGTCGACTTAGATTTCCTGTTCACATCAAGCAATTATTCATTTTGTTATTTCAACTTTTCTGCTTCATTTTTTATACATATTATTATTATTATTATTATTATTATTATTATTATTATTATTATT
>UYYF01004693.1:0-32316 GCA_900618365.1 Thelazia callipaeda
TCAGTATCATAAATTTGAAATTAATATTAGTAATGTGATGTGAAAGATCGTGCATGAATTAGCAGTAAGCAAATTGTAGTTATGTTCCAAAAAATTTGAAATCAATTTTGAAAAATATACTGCAAATATTAATTGCATCTAATATATTTATAGGAAAGATTTAAATTTTTCTTAAATTAATTAGTAATATAATAGTTTGAACTAGATAACGGAGAGTTTGTCACTAACAAAATTTGTTTGTAGATATTTCATGACAGTTCGTGCTCACGCTCGTCGAGTAAGTAGCGCATTTCCATTTTTCGTTACAATGTTATCATTAGTAGATTATTGTTGTTCATGATATTTAGGTCTGTAATTGCAAGTTATTAAATATTAGCAGTGAAAATGATGATAATTTCAAAGTGCTGAGAAATTAGACAAGTTCTCGTAAAAAAACCAAATTGTGTTTGAATTACATACGTACTAATCGATTCGGATTACGTCAAGAAGTGCTGTTGACTATGATTATAGTTGATTTCTTAGTGATATGATGTGATAGGGAATAAATTTAGCTGTTTATTTTTATACTATACATATTTGTATCAATTAAATGTTAGTTCTGTTACTTATATATGTAGGAAAGACTGAGTGGGAAAAATAATTATCTTTTTAATCATTTGTGATGAAAAGTTTTAGCAGCTAGAAAAATAAAGTGCATATATCTATCTATCTATCTATCTATCTATCTATCTATCTGTCTGTCTATCTGTCTATCTATCTGTCTATCTATCTGTCTATCTATCTATTTGTCTATCTATCTATCTGTCCATTTATTTCTCATAAAAAATTTACTTGTAGAAGGAAATAAGTGGATAGAAGAAAGTTAGCAGCATTGATCGATCTGCTGCTATGCTAGTACGGCTCTATGTTTGCAGAAGTAAGTATAAAAGTGTGTAAGTCTTGCTTGGCTTATTTTTGCATTATTTTCAGATTTTTATGCAGCGGAGTGTAGTTTAGTGTTGTCTCATGCATTATATTCCAGTGATCTCAGTATGCATAATTTGGGCCCCACATAAAGGAGCATGTTTCTGACTACTCATTCCATCTAGCTCAATTTTTCAAAGATAAATTCTTGCTTGCCCTCTTAACTTTCACTCTAAAAATATCCTCATATGAAGATAAGTAAGTATAAGTAATGTTGTCATGTAAATTACATCAGATTTGTGCTTTTGTACTGAAGCTAAAATTGAGAATATTGTAGTTTAATCACGCTGATTAATGATTACCATTAAATTGCAAGGTTATTTTTAGTATGAGTCATAGGCAGTTGTTATGTCGAACGCAACATTACTTTTGGTATGGAAATTTAAAAGCAGTATTAGGACTAAGGTTTTTTTAGTATCACTTTAACTAGAAACTAAAGATGTATAATATTGTTGTTGTTCTTAGAATCAAACGAGAAGTGAAGGTAATAATGCTTGGGAGAAAGATTTTAGCATGGTAATATGATATGTGTCACCTCACCTTTCAAAATGCTCGTTTTATCATCAAGCTGGTTATGGATAATTTTAAACTGAGCAAGGATGTAGTTTTTAGTTGCGCTAATATAGCATGCTATCTATAAGTTCAGTCTCCTCACAGCCATATCATTTTTGATCGTAAATGTATTTGTTATCAAATGCGGAGTCACAGCAGGGAATGAGGAAGGTATGTGATTCGATTATACTTATAAAATACTTAATTGTAATAATTTCGGTGCTTTTCGCCTACTTAGATGTAGAGTAATGCTCACTTCTTGTGAAGTTCATCAATTTTATTGAAAAATTATGAATGATAAGAGAAAATTTGTTTTGTATGATGACACTCAGTATCATTCATAGATGTTATTTGTTCTCATGCATTAAAGTGTTAATTAATGCTTTTGTTCTTCAGTAGACAGTCAGTGAGTAGAATTTAAGCATTGACAGTATTAGATTAGATATGATAACAAATAAGCATATGATGAATATATTACGAGAATTATTGCTTAAACTTGAAGAATAATTGTTAGGAGAAGGAAGTATTGGTGTGAGAAAATTTGTTGTTATTAGAATATGTACTGCCATTGTGATTGTGTTTGTGATTGTGATTGTGATTGTGATTCTTAAATAGAATAGGATTTAAGGGGAAGAAAACAGAAATCGATAAATGCTAAAATTAGAAGAGATATGTTTGGTTAGCTTTTGTTAATTCCATAATCAATCTTGTGTAGTCATTTGATAATGCGCCTGTTTTTGATAATGTCTATATCTATTATCTCTTAAAAGTTGCTGTTGTAACAAATTGTAAGAATTTTTATTATAAAGTCAAACATTTGTCCATAAGCAAGTGTTTTAAATGGAATAATCTGCTTTTCCCGTCATTCTATCTTTGTTTGCGAAGACAAAAGGCTGCGTAGCTTACGTTAATAAAATGAAAAGTAAGCAGAATAAAAGCTTTAGAAGAAATAACGCAAGTTGACAGGAACTAAGTCGAACATTTCTACTTACTTAGTCATCTACTTACTTTTCATTTAACTAACTTTTATAATTAATTATTATTTCAATTTACAATTTTGATTAGTTTGCAGTACAAGTGATTGACTACCCTTTTTAATCTAATTTTATATTGCTTTTCAATATTGTAAAGTGAGTAATTGCTATCGAATGTGCAAATAATTCATTGCGCTGATAAATAAATATTATGAAAAATATCCATCATACATGCAACGTAGCGTTCGGTGTTTACATGAAGTAAATAATTTTAAGTCAACTTTTAACGTAGGATAAAGCTGCTGAGTTGGCAAAACATTTTAAGCAATATTACTCTTTTTAGATTTGATTAATATGTCTAACTATTATTAGCATGGTTTTGAATAAAGCAATGGAGGATAAGCTTGACTTTTAAATTCAGGGAATTCTATTATACTCTGGATCAGTGTCGGATTTCTCCGCTATATCAGTCTCCAGTATAAGAACATGCTTAAAAGATAGGTACAAGAATGTATGGAATAATGGTTAAAACAGGCAATTTATACGTCTTTCACTGAAAAAGTAGAATATTGTGTATTTACTTATGTTGCAGTTAAAGCATCATTACCAGTGTTTTTTCTAGAGATTTTCATCATTTTGAGCTATTTTTTCTGCATGTAAATACCTTTCACATGCTCCTAGCAAATATGGTAAGTAAATATTAATTTCCGTGTTTGTTTACTTCGAATGGCGTGCTTCATGTTCATTTTTCTTTTTGCATTCTGACATGTTTGCGTTTCAGGCTGCTGTTTGCTCCATATTGTTGATATTAACTATAATTAAGGATCAAAATGTCATTTTCTGGTTTGAAAAAGCAGCTTAATAAAGCAAATCAGGTATCTTAAGTGAGCAAAATCTAAACAGTTATTATTATTGTTATCATTTGTCACAAGTATTATTTGTTATTATTGCAATTTGTTATTGCGTAAGGTCCGTGAGCGTACTGTATTTAATTATTGTTAAGTGACAGTAAATGCTTAGAAGGTAATATCTAAGTTTATGCAGCATTTTCTCGAAAGCAGAAGTTCATTGCAACAAATAACTTTGAAATTTTGACCATATTTTAGTAATATAAACTTTGATATTATTTGTTGTGTTGAATGTAAAGCTAGAAATCAAGGAAATTTTATTGCACATTTCGTTATAATTTGTTATAACAGTTCAGTTCAATTAAACTCAAGCATTCAAAAGCAATAACTATGGCAACTTCAAGTGACTTATGCTTATGCTTTAAAGAAAATGAAACTTACAGTTGTAGTCAAGAATCCTGTTAACTAATAGTGCGGATAAATTTGAATTACTTTTTGCAAATGAATCTATTTCAAGTTAGCAAGGATTCCCTGAATTTTTTTCGCTTTTAATTGTTATATATAATATTTCAACATTCACTAATTTTGCAGTATCTGAGTGAAACAATGGGTGCAGCTGAAGCAACTAAACTTGATGATCAATACAATGATATGGAACGGGTGTGTAGCAATTTTATTTACTGAGTTACTTTTTTATTTTCTTGTGAATCCTTATCTATTTTGCACCAAACAAATTAAGTTTTAAATTGATTGAGATTATTGTAATGAGTACTTTCGTAGATAAAAATTTCAAATATCACATGCAGCCTATAATTTGAAACCTTTAATCTCTTTAAAGAAAGTGGATCTGACTTATGAATTAATAAGCGCGTTGATCGCTGGAACTCATGAACTACTACAGCCTAATCCAGGTGATCACAACATTTCATTGATCGTATTTTCGAACTTGAAATTCATTTTTAGTTTACAATAGTTGATTATAAAAGTTCTTAATAGCGACTCGAGCGAAAATGGCTACAATGGGAGCTCTGTCTAGGGTACGCGGGACATCTAAGGCTCAGCCATATCCACAAACTGAAGGTCTTCTAGCAGATACAATGCAAAAGTATGGAACATCTCTAGGAACAGATTCTGATCTTGGCAAAGGTCTGTTATGCAGTTTCTTATCACATTCAACTAGCGCAGTTTTTCTATTTTACTGCTTGATTTATTCCCCAATCTGCTGAAAATATTTCTTCTTCAGCTTTAATTGATGCTTCCGAAGCTTATCGTCAACTGGCTGATATTAAATACCAAATGGAAGATAATGTAAAACATAATTTCTTAGATCCTCTGGCACACCTTCAACAAACGGAAATAAAAGAAGTTAATGTAAGATTATGATTATTTCATTGCAAAAGATTTCAATTAGCAATTGTCCATTGTTTTTGATCTCTAAACTTTGCAGCATCACCGAACGAAATTAAAAGGACGACGTCTTGATTATGATTGTAAAAAACGAAAGCAAACAAGAGGTAGAATTTTTGTTCACCTTTGCTATTTCCAGATTTTAGTATTTGTAAGCAGCATTATTGATAGAAGTTTTCTTATGAGATCATTTTTAATTTAATGCTTTCATTTTTGATGTTTTTGGAATACAGTGCTATAAAAATATAATCATATTCGATTAATGTTGTTTTAATATGAAATCAGTTATCATCAAAACTTGTGGAGTTATATGTTGTATTAAACAGGGAACACCTTCAATCAAACGTCAGTTGTTTTTAAAACGCCTTTTTTGCTTTTATTTTTTAAATAAAAAAATGAAAATTTGTTGCTGATGAGGTGGTACTTTCTTATGAATCCATTCGAGGTGAAGTTTTTTCAAAAAATATTCTATTCCTTTACTGCATGAAATCGAGTTTCCTTTTTACTCTTCGATTTTGTGAAACATTGATTCAATTAAATGTCCCTAATATTTATTTTGTAGATGAAGAGTTAATTCAAGCTGAAGACAAGTTGGAAGAATCAAAACAGTTGTCGGAGCAAGCCATGTATAATCTGTTGAGTAATGATGTAAGAAATTGTGCATCTTCCATACATGTAGCAGTAAATTCATTTGTTTTTTGAAAACGCAAAATGTTTTGGCTGTTTAAAGAGTAAATCATTTATAGTTTCTTTTACGTTCAATGCTACAAAATTTAGATTGAACAAGTGACGCAGCTTTGTGCTTTGATTGATGCACAGCTAGATTTTCATCGGCAAACCACTCAAGTATTGGAACGTTTAAAGACGCAGCTGATGGAACGGTACTTTTTTTGCTCACGAATACAACAATTACTCCTAGATTAATTTATTCTGTTAAAGAAGCTTGTACCTAATATCTATAAAATGATTTCAGTGTTGCGGAAGCAAGTACCAGACCCCGAGTGCAACATGTGATCAAGCCTGTTCTACCAGATAGAGTACCCAGTATTCGGTAGGTTCCGACAAAGAGATTGAGATCATTTTTGTTGACTGTAAAACGAAAAGAAAGGCATTTATAATATATCTGTTGTACATTTTTACCGACTCATGTGTTTGAAGCTGCTTTACAGATCATCGGTGCATATTGAAAATTCGACGTCAATTAATAATGCCAACTTTCAACCGTCTGCGTCTTCCATGTATCCACAAAAGTTACAAACCGAAGATGGTGACTGGGGTTCAAATGCATTGAAATCTCTCAACTCAAATACTAATCTTACTGGTCCTGATGGACCACCTCCTTCTGCACCACCTGCTCGCAAAGCATCATGTCGAGCTTTATATGATTTTGAAGCACAGAATGAGGGTGAATTGGAATTCAAGGAGGGTGATGTTATCGAGTTGATCTCACAAATTGATGAAAATTGGTATGAGGGTTCACTATCAGGCAGAACTGGTTATTTCCCGATCTCTTACGTCCAAGTACTTGTGCCATTATAATCTTTTTTTTTAAAGGGATAATTTCAAAATTTCTAAACTACAGCTTTATTCGCATTCGAATCATGTAAATCTCAAGCTCTCTGAGATTTATTAGCTCATTAATCTGTAACGTGTTGTGATCCACTAGTTATATTTCTTATTATCATTATTTTGAGGTTTTTCTAGTGCTCGGGATCCGAATTTTCCGGGTAATACATTATCTCGATGTTTATTTAAATTTTCAGCAGTCATTTATGTTATCAGTAGTCTATTTAAATACTTATCCTAAACACTGGATAAGCTATTTCGCAAAAGCCGGTCGATTCTAGTCATTCTGAGCAAGAAGTGGTCCAGGTCATTCCTTATCAGTGAAAACTTTCCCGCTGTTTGTATACTAAGGAGCATTTATGTCTTTCATTACTTTTCTAAGGACCATTTACTTGTTCTATCACTTATTGCGCCAATTCTGCTTATAATAATTGCGATTCTGCGTCGAACATTTCCGTCATGATATATAAGTACGATCTTAAGCGACGTCCGTTTTGCATTTAGTATGGATATTTCTTCTAGTGCATTGTCTCATTCAATGTAATTTTCGAATATTTACACTACTTCCTTCCCATTACTACTTTTATTGGTGTTATATGATGTTAAAAACTTTTCTTTACAGTGTTAATAGATACTACTTCCTATTTCAACATGTGTAAGAGATCTTATTTTTACCTATATTTAAATGTGTAAAAGTTCGACATGCTTTTATATCATAGCTTATGTTATATCTGACATTCATCTACATCATTATGTGCTTGGTTGTTTGAGAAGTCATTACGACATGTAGCAACTCTTTTACCACATGTAAGACGTGATTTGGACTGAAAAAAGACTTATTTTTAGCCACGGTAGAGTGATATATCTCCAACTTCGTGTAATCTAGTATTTACGGTTACATCTTAAATCGTTGATGTGACGAGCCGAAGTTAGTATTGTAGATTATTTTATGTTCAGTTCAACTATTCTACGATCAATCACAGTTATAACCGTCATACACATCCTTTTGTCCATATGTAATAAATGTAAGCACTTTCAAGCATACATAGGTATATGTTTATAGATACACATGCTTTAGGTAGTATCAATTTTTCAGTTGTTTAACATACTCAGTATCAAAACTAACTAAAATATAGAATTGAGTAAACACAACTCAACTACGCAGATTCATTACTGATACTAACAATAGTACATGAATGAACTGGTTCAGTCTAATGACAAAAGTCGTCATAATCTGTGTTTTGACGTCACTGGCTAACTGAGTTCAGCATTTGTCGATGCTTTTTTTTCAAAACTTCTTGCTGCTCATCCAATATATTTAAAAAGTGATGTAGTAGCAACTCGAAATTCACGTTTGCACGCAATGGATTTTGCTCATTTGCATATGCTGGGTTTTGCTCACCTCCTCTGCAAGCAGTTTCATACAGTAGATGAATACAGGAATTATAGATAGTACTTTTGCAAAAGTAAGAAACTCAAGATACATCCCGGAGAGATGTAAGGCTAAATAAGCCTTCAGTGAGAGAGACCAAAATTACGGAGGACGTCAGCGTTCGAACTGTCGAATTGACTAGATAGGCTTCTTGTGATTAATACAAGGTCGTAAAGTTACTTACTCATGGACCCTAAAGGATGGGATACACTGAATGCGTTTATGCAGAGTATTGAAAGCATCAGTTTGAGGTAACATCATCAACAGAGCCGAAAGAACCGCTGTGAGAGGTCGCTGATGCTTGGCATCCAGTAAATCAAGCCGTACATCTAAACTGCATACAGATACAAAATCATAATTGAGTTAAGACTAAATAATAGCTGAAAAGTATGCCTTATAAGCGTATAGGAATCTCCGAAAGTACTGGTTCAGAACATACATGAGAGAATAGGGCTTTCTATGAGTTGCACAAGTCGGTCAATTTCAATCAGCACAGGTACCGTAATATCAACTTTCCATAGGTGTCGCGCCAGTATGCTCGCATGTTCATAATTTTGCGACAATATACATAAACCAAGTAATGCGATAGGTTGGAAGGCCCATGTACGATATAAACATTCGAAAAGATTAACACAATCCTTTGAAAAATGTCGCGTATTATTACAGTGCGGATGGCTTTTTAACATCACGAATTCCACTGCATTTGAAATAGTCTCCAAAAGACTTCAAGATATTTTTGCCACTAAATCAAAATTTACCTCTGATTTCAACATTCTCAACTGCTTCCTTAACTCAAAAAGTTCTGTAGAAGTAAGCAATATTCCATTTAATAAAGCAACCATTTGAGATATAAATTCGGTGTCACTATCCTTCAGCAGAAGAACTGACAAACAACGATAAATGGATGCAGAACCAAGAAGAATACAAAGCTGCCTGAAAAAACCTGTAAATTACAAATGTTTAATGAATAAAAAGTGAAACAAAGAGAATATAAAGTTATTATAGAAAAATTCAAACGATAGAGTACCTGACAATCAGGACGCCTCTGTCATTAAGCAGTGCAGTGTCATTACGGAACATCGTCAATAAACTGGAAGTAAACTTCACAAGATAAGGTGATATGCCTAAAAGCTAAAAAATCAACATAGCTTCCATATTTCTCACAAACTGCTTAGTATAAAAATGGATAGTTATTAATGAAGCAAACCTGCTTTGAAGTGCTTTTGTCAAGATTTAGTTCCTGTAACTCGACTCCACTTGGGTTTTTACCTTCACAGATATCAGAAAGTAACTGCAAATCTAGCAACAGTACATCATCACACGTATCGGAGAGCAACGAAAGTAATATTGGGAATATGCGATCCATGTAGGAAAATAACTAAAAAAGATAAAAAAGCAATTACAATGATTAATTTTTGGAAAAATGGGAAATCAGAATAGATTCTGATTTGTTTTTGAACAAACACTACTTATTGCCAGTCTCATGTCTTTTATTAATTCTATTTATGAGGACATTTCATTCATATTAAATGGAGTCAACAAAAAGACATAAAAACAACATGTAAAGTATATTATAGATTTGTTTAAATCATCAAAATTAAGTACAAATCACTTTGTTATTAAAATAATAACTTTAGCAGGTGCAGTGAGATGCATTTTACTGATCCAGTTCAAAACAGCTATTCTTGTGTCCAAAAATTCATGTTTGATATGCTTCAAAAGCACTTTAATAACTGCATCATATTCAATATCAGTATCTTCAGACAACATCCCCAATAAGCGTGTATTAATTTCTTTTGCTAAAAAAGTAATATATAAGTTTCTACTTAATTGTTGCTCCCAGCTATAACCATTTTCGAAATCAGTTCTTTTTTGAAACGAATTCAGTGAGAGTCAGATCGGAATTAAATTACATTTATTTTAAATACGATGAGAAAGATCATCTCGTAAATACTATCAGCAAAAATAACCAACTGCAAAGAATGAGTATCTAAAGAAGAACCTTTAAGAGACGTATTATTCAAACAAGGTAATATAGCAGTTAAATAAGATGAAAGATACTGCATAAGCCCAACAGAATGCATTTCCAAAAACTGATTCAACCATACAAGTGCAGTCATTTTAGTAAGAGTGTTTTGCTCACTGCAAGCGTGTACAATCAAGACATTGATCATATCACTGAGTTCACCCTGTAGAAGATAAGGGTTATCAAATTAATTCTTTCTCAGTAAAATAGATTCGAACACAACTAACTTTGTCTCCAGATTTCTCCTCCTGCATTTGTTTCAAAAACTGCCCTAATACTGTCTCTGTAGCATCTCTAACACCTGCTTGACTATCATCCAACATTTGAAATAAACCATCTAAAACCTCGGGTAAATACGATGAGATTGAAACTTCAGGTGCTGTTAATAAGGCCAGGAGCTGAAAAAAAGAAAAGAAATGTAAAACTTTAAATTAAGAGATGGCAGACTACCATTAAGAAGCATCGACTAACCCAAGAAACTATGAATTTTCTATTTGAACTATTTTGCGAGTATATTCTATCACGAATCAATGAGATTAGAGTCGCAACTTCGAATGTATTTGTAGACAAAATAATATCCTGTAAATTCAAACTAAGTGTGCTGATGTGAGAAAGTGCTGTAGGCTTAATATATCTCCGTGGCCACAGAAATGAAGAGTATGCATAGAGAGTCACTGCTTAATTTTTGAAGAAGCTCCGTAATGAAGAAGTTCATTTACAAACCAACCAGTATTCATGAAGTATTGCTTTTAAAAGGTAAATTTAACATTGATAACCTTCAGTAAACGATCTAATAGTTCTGCTCCACTGCGCACATTAAGGTCTGTGTCAGCAGATAACTGAAAATGGAAACATTAGATAAATGCAAAGAATATTATAAAATGTCAATGCACGAGTCAATCACGAAATTAAGGATAATCTTTATTCTAAAAATCCTACTTACTCGCCAAAGAGTGTCGAAAAGTTCACTGAAATGGGATAGCGCAGATGATCGACATACTTTTACAATATTGTACAGTGACTAAAAAAAAATCATTGCTTATACCAAAAGAATTGTGAAAGTCTTGTTGAAATTTCAATTTTATTCAAAACTCTATGTACTCGGTCCAAACTTTGTCCTAATGTTTTTCGAATTCTAAAATGGAATATGAAAGAAAGCAAACATATCACGAAATTATATAACTTCATGTAAAATTTTAATACACTTTAATAGCACGGACTTAGTACTACCAGTCCTTAGCTAAAAAGTTGTAAAATCTGACTAATTATATATAATATGAAATAAAATAAAAAACTGATGTAGAACTAGAAGCATGATGTTAAAATATCTAACTAACCTCACAAGCATAATATCGTACGCGAGAGTCAGGATCAGCGAAGCAAGTCAGCGTAGGTTCAATTAGTTGCGAAGTATAATCTGAGCTATTCTATAATATTTAGGTCCTGAATCACTCCACATTTCATGCAAATTGTTAGCAGTACTCTCCAAAACTTGACTTAAATTTCAAATTTGAGATGAATAAAAAATTTATTATTTCTACACTCACCTTTCCTAAAGCAATTGCTGCTGCAGCAAAACCAATGAGACCACCTTTTCGCGATTGTCCATTCTGAGACAGTGTTAGATCTTTTAAAACATCAAGCAACTTTTCTAGCTGTGATAAATGATTTGCTTGCAGCAAGTCCCGCACTTGTCTGATTAATGACGTTATTCAAAAAATGCAATATATAGATGAAGATTTCTAGTGCTATATGATTGATTGATAAGTGGTACTTTAATAAATTCCAGCTTTAATTTTTTTGATCTTACAGACAAAAAAAAAATTTTTTTCAGGCACAATTTGTATTACCACTCGATGTAACGTTTTTCTCTCAAGAACTGAATAAGCCATACTTTTCAATATCAAGTGCAGCAGCTTTCCGTTTCTCGTATAACTTATCAGTAAGCATTCTCACTAAGGCTCCACCAAGCGGTGCGTACTTCGCATCAAACATCTACAAAGTAAACTTCTATGAATAATTCTTTTGACTTATTTATAAGCAATTTAAGTTTCAGTAAGTTATGGCAAACTTACTAGATATTACATCCTAAAACATATTTGAATTCAATCAATAAACTTAAATCAAAATTCAATACTACACTTTTTCATTCCTCAAACTTTACTTAAACCATACTTTCAGTGACAAAAATGTTATATGAAAATGATGAGATATACGTACGTGATGCTATGCATAATACAGAACGTTAAAGTACTCTCAGTCCTTAAATTTACAGTAAATTAAAAGTACACAAAGTAGCAAAAAAGTACAAAAAATAATCAAAAACTATTCACATAATTAATCATTTTAGCATCAAACCAAATTCTACTTTTACATTTTGTATTTTCTACAATTATTATTACTCACTCGTATGCTTTAATTTTTTTACTGCTGAAAATGGTGCATTTTAAAGTTTGTAAAATTAAAAATTTGCCTGAAATATTTATTCAGATTATTATTCATTCAGTTATTCTGATTTATCACATTTAAATTTTTTGTATTTTTAATAAGGCTCCTAACTTACTTATACATTGACATAGAAAAACTATCAGTTTAATGAACGTAAGTAAATAATGACTCAGGATAAAGCTGTCAATCGACAAAATCCAATTTTTTTACTATTTGCTCTTTCTTGCACAACAATACTTTTACTTTCCTACGACAATCAAACTTTTAATCTTTTTTCAATCACGTAAAATGTGATAATAATCCTTCTTATTTCTTCTATAATTGAATTAACAATTTGCTAATAACTTTGAGTTTTTCCTTAAGAAAATGGCAAACACAAGGCTGAGAAATTACTGCTGACAGCGTAATCTTTTATAAGTGAATAAGTATTGCTCCAATACTTACGCTGCAGTGAAAGGTAATAATAATTACTTGCAAAGCATAACATCAAAGTTCGTAAAATTAAAGTTCGAACTTATGTGAAAGTTTGTAATTGGTAAAAAGGATTAAAAATTCTACAATTTTTGCATATATTTGATGAATGAAACATAAACATATACAAATGTAACAGTAGTAAGTAGATCTAATAAATGAGTAAAGCTACGTTAGTAGATAGTAAGAAACGTCATTACGTAAATGACTACAAAACACAATTATAACAAACCATTTATTTAAACTTTGACCTTATCTTAATGCCAGAGCAGGCAAGGAACACATAATTTTCATCAATATTATTAGTTGCTTCGTATGACTTTACTTCATGCGACACAACACTGTTGCATGAGTTACTTTTGCATTGAAATAGATAAATATGCAGAACACACGCCAGTTCATCTGAGTGAAAGATGTAAACTACTAAATTTACTGTTTAATTTATACATTTCGCAATAAAGCTTGTTTGCGCCACGTGCACTTTACGCGTAATTACATGCACATTTTAATAATGTAGCCGTGAAATGCCGATCGGAACAATGTAACATCGGTTGCTTTGGTTGTTGATATTTACAGGCGAGATCGTAGTTCTTACTGGTATGCATGAGGATTATTATATTTTGTATATTTATAAATCAGGCATTTTTTGATTCATTGATTACACATATTTCAAAAAGTGATACTGTATATCGTGAATTACATTTTCAATAACTTTGCAATTACGCTGTAATTAAACTTACAGATTTGGCTATACCAAAACTGCGAACAGTATGGATAATGAAGAGAGCCAAAATGTGGTCGAGGAGAAGCAGCAGACTTTGAAGTTATTTTTATTTTGCTTCTATTAATATTCGCTTTTACAAATATTAATATTCTTTGTTTGTCTTGTTAACACTTTTTAGCATTGTAGTTCATCAGTTGTAAATATCGACGAAAGCAGTGATGTATTCAATCAAACTTGTGTCGATCTCTCTAATAAAAATATGCAAAGATTACCAAATATTCGTAAAAATTATCCCCTAATGAGAGAAATAAATATTTCTCACAATCGGCTGAAATTTGTCAATAACTTGTCGAAATTTACAGCTTGTCAAAAGGTATTTTGTTGCATAGTAGATGAGTTTCTTGTACATTTCATGTTTGAAAACTTGAAGAAAATGTTTAGTTCAATTTGTTTTTCCATTTCGAATGTACGTACGTATCTTGCGTGTTGCAGATTGATACAAGTTTCAATGCTATAGAGCGGTTTTCATGTTTTTTACCACTTGCCAGCGTTCTAAAATATCTTAATATTTCACACAATGTTGTGAGTAATTGCAACAATTTGGTAGCTTTAACACAATTGGTTTGGCTTGATATGTCATACAATCATATTCAGGTATTAAATTCACTCTTTAATGTTTGAGTTTTAAAATGCACTACACTTTAATACCGTTTAGGCTCTCCCAACACTGGATCGTTTGGAAAACTTGACTTATTTAAATATTTCAAGCAATCGACTGTGCATTTTACCCAATCTGCATAGATTATTGTCCTTAAAAACATTGATTGTGCATGATAATAAAATAAGCACATTATCAAATGTTGGTCGAACAATACCACTATATTTACAAGATCTAGACATTGGAGCGAATGTGATCATAGATCTACGAGAGGTCAAGTTTCGTAAATTTACAAAAGATTAAAAAAGCATAAGTTATCATTGATATTTGCATACACGTTTTTTTGCCTATTCGATCATAAAGTTTACTTTCCAGGCTCAAAATTTATCATGTTTGCGAAGCATACAGTCTTTAGTATTTGAAAAGAATCCTTGCGTTGATCTCGAGGGTCGCACATTTTCGTATCGTCCTTATTTATACTCTTGTTGTCTTGAACGCTTACAAATCATAGATGGGCAGGAACTTAGTGAAACGGAAATAATCAAAGGCATTCATTTTGTGATCCTTGATGAGTTAAAAAGTTTACAAATCAGCTAAGCATTTTTGTTGAAGTCATTAATTTTTTTATTGATTAAAACAATTCGTTGTACTTATAAATTTGTGTGGTTTCAATAAACATCAATAGAAGTTGGCTTAGAGAAGGCTCTTATAATCTATAAATGAATGTTTTAGGAGAAGAACTGCACACTCAAGCTAAAGTACGTCGCATGGGAACACATGCTGAGTTATGTGCCTATCTGGAAAAAAACTGTCCAGAAGACTATCATCATTCTTTTTCCCATGATGACAGCCGTTTGATGAAGGTGATATTTCAACATGTAAAAGGAGTATAAAGATTAGTTGAAAATATGAGTCCTCTAACTTTTATTTATGGATGCAGTTTTTGATAATATACATTGATAATCGTCATTTTGACGACATACAATGGCAATAATTTTCAAGGTTTTGAAAAAAAGACGCGAATACGTCTCACGACTTAAAGATGATGCAACAAGTGACGAATCAATGGCGAACACCGCTTCACCATACAGAGAATGGCTTCATAAATCGGCTTCTTCAGTGCTAAATAGTTCCAAACTTTCTCTTCATTGCTCACAACAAAAAGAAAATTGTGCTCCTCTCGACTTAAATCATTTAGTTTCTCAGCCCACAGGGTGTGTAAGCTTACAGTCAGGCAGCGCTCGAAGAATATTAACGTACTCATTATCATTTTTAGTAATATTCCATTTCTTGAAATTTATAATACTTCAACCAGCTTTTTTTTTAAAATTTTTCTCAGGTTATATTGCATTTTCTTAGATCTACAGCGACTCCTCCAACTTCGGCAACTTCTAATATTTCATCTCCCTTTCTCAGTATATCTGCTCCTTCGTTTTCGCATTCTACTCCAGTTAGATCTTGTATTCAGTTAGTTTTTCGTTTTGCACTACTTTTTTTACGTTTGTTAATATTTATTAAGGTTTTGTTTAATATATGTCGTTCCAGTAGAAGAACTGCGAAATTGAGTCAGATTTGCAGAACTCCCAAAACACAGTGTACAGCAAAAAGAAGTATTCTTAGAAATCAGCCTACCTCCATGTAAAATTATTTGGAATTATCTTCACCTCTGTTTGATTTTCTGTTACATATAGCAATATTTTTGCTCAGTAACTTTAATTAAATTCATTTCGTATTTTTTTAATGTAGTCCAACCATCCCTTTATTATTTCTCCGAAGTTTTTTCTCATCACAATGCGCATTCAAATTACAGGCCCCTGAAGGAACCAAAATTTCGGGATCGTTTGCCCTGTATGAAGTTGAAAAAGACGTTAAAAACAAACAGTAATCAGTATTTGCCTAAAAAGCAATTGGTACGGTTAAAATATATATTCTTTAACTTTTAGGACCATCAATTAAGAACGATTTATTTTTTATGAACAAGCATATAAGGATAGTTCAAATGGTGCAGTTAGGTATATTAGTGAACTTTAAACTTTACAAAACAAAAAAGTTTGAACGAAATTTTAGGTGTACGAATTCTTTTAGACTTTTTTTTTTAAAAATTGAAAACAGCTTATCAATTTTTGGTAAATTGTTTTCAGCAAAAAAATAGTTTACAAGTTCCTGCTGTTCCAAAGTTACCAACACCTGGTTTGAATCGTTATATTACTCATAAACAGTGCGAGGAAATTTCTTTCGTTAGTGCCTGCAAAAGTCAGTACAGCGAAAAGGAAAAAGCAGCAGTCCTCACTATTGAAGTTTGAGACTTTATTTCCCTCCTGTTTTAGTAATGTCATCCACAAATCTCAGAAATAAGATATTTTCAAACTCAGTTGAATTGCCGTATTAAAATAACAAACGTTTTGAACTTTTAATGTTCTCAGGATGAAATTTAAAAGATTTTGAAATTCCAGTCATGGTGGAGAAATATGCAATTTCGACGAATGTCTGAACTTCCATTTCTTAAAAAACGTCTTGAGCTTTGTGAAAAGAAGCTTGAAGAATATAAGGGCATTATGGAGAAATTGAATAGGCAGTGTAATTATTTAGCGCGAACTTTAGAGGATGTCCAGAATACTATGAAACAGCGCATAGAGGTGCATTTTAGAAATTGTGTCAAGCTCGGTATTCTTATGCTTTATTCACTGCCATTATTTTGTTGTAGAAAGTGACTGAAGCATGTAACGAGACTCGTGAGCTCGTGATTAATAAATTACTACCCGTTCCCAGTGAGTTAAATTACATCCGCCAATCGCAAGATGAGATCATGCTTGACTGGGTGAACCATCAAATGCAGGAAGAACCGACAGGTTTTCTTCACTCCGTTTTTTTTAATGTTATTCACGTAGTGCTTTCAAATTCTTTTTAAGGTTACCAGATATTCGTCAATGGTATGCTCTGTGGTACTGTTCGAGGGCATCGAAAGAAAGTTATCATTAAAGATTTAAATCCTGGAATAAAATCTGAGTAAGTATAGTAAAATCTATCTAATTTATGTTCGATCAAAGATAATAACCTGAAAAAATTTGAGATGCTTAAAGAGATTTTTTCTTAGCATTTTATCTTACGTTTTTATATTTTCAGAATAAGAATAGTTAGCCTGTATCATCAGTTTAGTGGAGTTCCTTCAAAGGATCTAGTAGTTCCTCCATTTGATCAGGTCTCCTTACACGTTGAAATTTATTCTTACTTTCAATTTCATCTTTTTTGACAAAACAGAAAGTGTATTGAAGTAAATTTATTTTGCAGGAACCAAATGGATAACTGCTGATGAAAAAGTGTCGACGCAAAAATGAAACTAATATTTTTGAAGCGTAACTAACATCAAAGAAGCCATTTCCTCAGTGGTCTTCACTAATGTTGAATATTCTCCTCAGTAACTGCTGTAATCTGTATCAAGTTTTCTCTGTATTTGATGAATTTCACATTTCTTCATTAATGCTTTTCACATTCATGAAGATCTCATCAGTTTAATTTATGGTAACTTCTCGAATATTATTTCATAAGGATCTCAGATTGATGTATAATATTACTATTTCAAATACTTGGTGTTTACTTCACTTATACTTGTGCCTTTTGAAAATAAAAATTCCAAATAACCGTCAAAAATGGTTTTTTTTTTCCAATAAACAACAGTAAATGGAATTAGCGTTTTGAATTGCATTTGCACGACAGATCTATGATCTATTTATCCATCCTGTACTTTTCATATGGTTAGTGCTTCTACGGATAACACTAAGCTAAAGATGAATGACTGAAATTAAGGGAAACTATTTTTTCAGTGGCCTTCGTTAGATGTTGAATATTCTTCTCAGTTGCTGTAACCTGTACCAAACTTTCTTTTTACTTGATGAGTTTCGCACCTTTTATTGATCGCATCATTCTTCCTGAACTTCTGACCAGCTAGGTACTCTTAATTTTTTATCATTCAAACAAGTTTATCAAGTGAAGTTTATCATATGAAGTCCTCCATAGTCAGGATGTTCCATTTTCGAAATTTATTGGAAAATGATTGCAAATTTCCAAATATGCACAAGATAATTATCTTCTATAAATATAGTAACAGGTGACAGCAATTATTCAGGTGGATCAGTTTTTAAATTCATTCTGGACATATATTTATTAGCTCTCCTATTCGTACCTGTTATATTATGAAATTAGGATAGAACGTGTAGATCATGCTTGTTCTACGTATAGTCCTTGATCTATATTCTTCCTTAATATATTGCTGTGAATAAAATATAAATATAATAGTTTCCTGACCTGGGGATGCTTTCTGAATTTCTACTCTTCCAGTATACAGTGGTTTTGAGATTGAAGTAGGTTAGTGCTAGAAATGGAGAAGTGAAACAAATTTTCACAACTGGGTCATGACCAGGATGCGCATCTTGGTCATGACCCAGTACATGGTGGTACTATCACTTCAGTCACTTTAAGAATATACCAGTTAGAAATGTACAAAGTACTCCCGATATGTATTTAAGAACTAAACGTTTAGGGGAAGTAGTATGCAAACAAAACATGATTTCTAGTCTAATACAAGCAGAGATGCAGCAAATGGCTGAGATTAGACTGTTGCACAGCGACAAGCTGCTTCTATTATCAAAAGCTTATGATGATTATCATGCAAAGATAAGTAACGGTGCTTTTTTGATTGGATGTGTAGATTATAGAGGGTGGTGGTTAAATTGGTTAAGTGATGGTTCTATTTTATTTTGGAGGGAGTACAAGGTTTGCGATCGGATTTGCCTTGGCGATGAAAAGATTCGTTAGATTTGGTGGGTTTTAGTATTTGTATATGAGGAAAATAGATGTGATATGCGTGTGTTGCGTTGGATTTTTTTAGATTTTTCAGCTCAAAATGTCTTTCATGACGAATGATTTGGATGTGAAATATGGCGCAGTGAATCAGAAAGAAGTAGTCGCTAAAAAAAAGAAACGAAGGAAGTCAAAAAGAAGAATACTCGAAATTGACTTCACACCTCCACCCGATAATTGGTCTCGGTGAGTTGGTTTAGTATTTACATTTATTTAATTCTTTTTCTTGTATTATTTGAGTGGAAGGTAATAAATATGTATATTTAGGTGGGAATAATTGATTGCTCAATACTAAGTTCCCTGTTTCATAGTATCTTTTAACACATTTTTGGGTGCTACTCATTGATTTGCCTTATTTTGTGGTTATTGCAGAAATTATATGAAGATATAAGCCATTGATGTTGTTAGGTTCAATGCATCAAAGTCTCTGTTTGCTTCTAAATATATACCACAGTAATCTATATAGCATTCGCGTTTCTTCAAATCTTCAGTGGTATTGTATTTTAAATCTGTATTTGAAAACAGTGCATATAATTTATATAAGTGTTGTATATAAATTGTTATGACTGTATTGCAGATCTGATTCAAATGTTTCATGTAATGTAAAGGAGAGAAATTTTACATCATCCTCTGACAGTTCTGATGATTATTTGTCGGATGTTTTCAGTCGACTTGTACCTGTAATGAGAGATGTCTTAATGTAAGTTTCATTTTATTGTTGGAAAAGATTAGAATGTTTTTAATTGATGCTTTGAAAATTATACTGATTAGTGTTCTGCAGAAACACAGTTTTTTCTAAGCATGAAGTGGAAAGTCACTTTTTTTACATCAAAAGAATATTTTTGAAACAAAAGTTCACAAAAATGATCATTGTTATGCTTTCTCAAAATGATAAAGTAAGTATATATTCTTTTAAAATTACTGTAGTGTCAGCTCAATTTTTTCGAAATGTTTTGTTTTGTAGAAAGTTTGTGCACTGTGTTGGTAATCGCGCATTTCTCATTGAAGAAGCTGTTGATTACTTGAAGGCATCAGACATTTCAGTAGAATGCAAACAGATGCTTAGCTCATTAAATGATTCACAATTGCATAATCTTTTCGAGCAGTTGAACCTGTTTTATATCTCATATGAAGGTTCCAAGATTATGGTACGAATGGTGAGTGCTTTCATATGGAAACAAATTATATTAATAAAATTTGATCTCTTACTCAATAATTTTGAGTATGTTTTGGACTGTTTGGGTATATTTCTTATTTTCGCTGTTGAATATCTTAAGTAAAGTTGCCAATTTGTTTTTATTTTCAGATTAATAAACCATCTTCTTTATTTCATTCTAACAGGGCAGTATCAAGAAATATTTTTTTTTCAAATATCAATAATCAGTCAGCAAAAACTCCTTTCAATTGCATCCTGGATTCTCCTCATGCTAAACCCCTGTCTTCAATCACAAATGATTTTATTAAGTAATCTTGTTTTTGTAGTATTACATAGGTTATAATGCTGCAGTGTGTTAGCTTATAATGACTACAATTTTTCTTAGCAGGTTACCACAGCAACATTTGAATGGAACAGAAACGATGAAGCCGGAGCAGGATGCATTGTTCACTTCCCATCGAAAAGTTAATGGCGTTATGATCGGTCATAAAGATTCAACGGTGGTAAAATTTTCTCCTTTACTAAATAGAATTTTATTTAAAACTGAAGTGTTTTGAACATCATTTTCGCAGAATTTTGGGAATTTCGTTTCTACTCAAACGAATAGCACAAATGTTTGTTTTGTTTATCAACTTTTTGATACGAAACCATTTTCTAAAGTTCAGCCTATTGGCTGAAAATGGTTTCGTATCAACCAGTCAGTCATTAAGGGTAATAGAAGTATTCTGTCCTAAAGTTTACCGAAGGGTTTGTCAGAAAAAGTATGTGTATTGTATTAAAAAATGAAATATGCTTGATTGAAAAATTTACTCGAACTGTCTTGTAATTAATACAAAGCTCATGATTATTGAATTCAGTTTTCAATTCAGGAGGGACTATTTATTCAACATGATAGATTTTATGATCAAAATACCGAACTCATGGATGGGAAATTCATTTTTCAAAAACCGAAAATTGAAATAATGTTAGAAAATTTTTACATCTCGTATTTTTTATATCTTTGTTTCTAATGGTTATATTTTTATGTACTATTTGGAAGACTTTGATCAATATTTTTTTAAGTGATTTGTTTTGGAAAATAACTTTCAGGAAAAGATGTACGGAGCAGCGATTAAAAGCAGAAAAAAGATGTGACGAAAAATTATTTTCCATGTCTTTAATGTTAAAAAAAGCATATGTAGGTTACCATTTTATTGATTTTCAATATGGTGTATACTATGGTTTGAAACTGCATTAAGCATTTTATTGTTTTTAAAGAAGTGATTTACAGAAAGAAATATTGGATCTGCGCTTAGGCAAAGCAAAAGCATTAGCAAATAAAAGAATTGGACAAGCTGAATTCGCTTTAATACATGCTAATATAGTATATAACAGGTTAAGTTCCTTATTTTGTGCCTAACTATTATGTCAGTGCTGTACTTGTAATACTACGGAAATGATGTGTCATACCCTTTTCTTGCTACACATCAACTGAACTAATACTGAAAAGATGCTAATATTGTATTTAGGATCCTTGCAAATTTAATTGCTGGAAGCCAAAAACTATATTATTAAATTGGACAATTTTTGAATTTACAAATTTTACTGTTTCTAGCGACAAATTTCCTTATTGAGTGTGATTCGAATTGTCTTTATAATATCTAAACCAAGTTACATTTTTCTTACTTTCATAATAAATAATGGCAGATTAGAAATACTCACAGTAATTATTCACGTATAATTTTTTTATTAGGGTGGACGATAAAATGGTTAGAGCAGATATAAGATATATAATTAAAGAGTGGGAACAAATACGAAAGGATTATAAAGATTGGCACGCCAATTTAGACGTATGTTAAGTTTTACAATGTGATTCTTAGTTATTACGTATAATAGTGTTTTTCGGTTACTTTACGTTTTTACTGTAGTCTCTTCAAAATATGGCATGCTTTTCCATGTGTTGTGATTGAAAATTTACAGGAAATTGTTGATGGTCAAAAAGCTCAGGTTGACTCAAATTATAATTTCGATGAACTCGCGCTTCTCTCGGTAAGATTTTTATCGTTTGGTAGCATAGCATATATGGTGAAGTCATCAGAAGCAGATTTTTAAAATACTGGTCCCAACTTCCAGCCCCCAGATCATATCCCATGTGCTCCTCAGTTGCCTCCGTATGCTCTAAAATATTTTCAACGACTTGAATTTGAATGCAGTTTTAATGATTCATCATCAGAAGTATTGGTACGATTTTGCTTAATAAATAAAAGTCATTTAGATCGATCATATTTTCAAATAGTTGTTTATTACTGGAATAATGCTTCAAGTCAGTTCTTAGTCTGCTTTTGATTATAAATTTTTTAATTTAAAATGTTTTTTAAAAATTTTCTTCAAAAAGTGTATATTACTGGCAGTCATATAAGCACAGTATTTTCTATTGAAAAATGCAGGAGCTTGATGAGATTGTTAGTTTCCTAAATCTTGTTTATTTTTCTTCTCAATAATTATTTAATTACCGATATGCAGCGATTTTTTGGTGCGCCTGTTGCATTTGAAAAAGAAATGACAGGTGGCAGATTTGGTGCAATCGGACAACCGGCACCACCACTACAAAGGAAAGTATTTACAAGAGCACAAATAGATGAATTTGATGAAATAGTCAGTATTTTATTGCATAGTATAAGTCTGCATATAGAAGAAACTAGTATATATATCTATATATTCATGGCCTGAATATGAAAAGATTTATCATACATATGTACATGATAAATCTTTTCATATTCATTGCAAGCATTTTTTCTAGGTGGAAAGGACTATGAAGCATTTCCAGTCTCACAATCCTCATGGAGGTATTTCAGATTTAAAGGCGTATGTATTTTATAAAATTATATTTCTCCACTTCCCATTGATGATTGCGCTTCTAAATTCATTTCTTATTCATAACGCTTATTTTTTTCAAGAGAACAAATCAAAAAAGTTGTAAGCGAACTTGACCAACGTCCCTTAGTACATGGCTTGAGCTCGAATTTTTCTTCAGTGCTTTCCCATGTTAGTTCATTCTTTAAATTCTAATTCAGTTTTCGGAGATTTTTTTCTTTCTAATCCGAATATGGAAAGATTCATCATTCACATAACTGATCTGTTTCACATGTTTTTAATGATTTTTCGATCTTTGCATGTGAAAATGAGATCATGAAGAACTATTTGATCATGAATTTGCTTTAATTTCATATTTAAAAATAATTATTTAGAAAGCAGTTCAATTTCAGTAATGTACTGCAGCATAAAGGTAATATTCTTTGACAGATGTAAACACTGATTTATTATACATATGTACCGTTAATCACAAAATAATGCTCTGTGAATCATAAATTACCGAATTATCTTGTATGTTTGTGGTAATATTGCAGGTAGTCAGACGAATTACGGAAATGTCCGATGTTGGTAATGAAAATACCGATAGTAAGCGGAATGCATCTTGTTGGGCATCATTACCAGAAACTTCTGTAAGATAGTTTCTTTGTACAGCTTTTACATGTTTTATATTAGTATCAAAATATCTGGCAGTGTTAGTGACTTGTGTAACGTGATGCGAAACTTATAATTCTCTCCCTTCTATTCTATAATGTTTGAAGTTCTTCTCAAAAATTTGTTTAATATATCATTCAGTTTTTCCTCATACGTTGAGATAGTTTATGCCATGAAAATATGCCAGAAATATTACTGATCAGTTCTTTTCATGGAACCTTTTTCATTTAGTACAAGTAGTCTTTAATAATATAATTATGTATTGCTGCATATAACGCTTGTTTGGCAGCTGAAAGTGAATACTGAAACTTTGCTTTTAAAAATGGCGGCTTCATAGTTTGCAAAGGAAATGATCTTTGATGTATTTACCTCAAGGATATTTTTTTATAACTTTGTTACAATGTGCTATAGTCACATCATATAGAGTACATAACTTACGCGGGTTCTTTCTGAAAAAAAAATGCAGGCTTAAAAATTGAATAGAAACTTCTTATTATCGTGTCATAATCGTTTGGACGGCTCATTCTTAGAAATATATTCGTATTATTCGTCTTTTCTAATATTAAACATAAAATGTGCCTAAATGATAGAATTAAATGTAATCTTAGCTATATAGTTCATTTTCCCGTTTCATGTTATGACCTTTTGCTAAATTTGAAAAACTTTAGTACCTAAGCAATCGAACATTTACAACTGATTCTTTTTTAAATTGTAACTAACTGGAAATTTCGTACGAGCCTGAACTTTTTGAACGTCATCATATTATCATTTGCCTTCTTTATAAAATTCTGCCAGTATTTAACTCATTTCAAATTAATTTTTAGGCATCCCATCGTCCAGTGAATTCAGAAAACCAAAAATGCTTAATCTGTTTCCTAACGTTCGTTGATAATGAGAAGTTGATAGAATGCCCTTCTTGCTTCAGTTCGTATCATCACAGGGTAATTTTCTCATATTTGGTAGGGCTTTAGATTCTTCAAACAAATGGTATTCACTGGAAGGTAAATATTGATATCAGGAGTTTTAAATTTAAATATCTGGAAGGCTGCGGCAATCCAGAAACTCGCGCTAGCTTAAAACAACTCGTTAACGATTGCATTCACTTCAGATGTTTACGTAATCGCTGCTATTAATAAATATTGATTTTTGGAACCACAATCTCTTGTAGTTATGTTTATGTGACTAGTTTGACTTTTTTACAGTGTGGAACCAAGTGGCTGAAACAAAATTGTATTTGTCCGTTCTGCCGTCAGTTGTGGAGTAATCCAGATGACTTTCCATCTTTATCTAGGAACAATTTACAACAAAATGCATCGTAATGCTCCGGATCAATAATTTGGACAAGCGTTCTCCCAGTGAGCATAGCAAAACTATCCAACTCCCATTCTGCTTACCTCCTCTAGCCAGTTATTTTCTGTGTAATTTCTGATGCGATCTGCTGATCCTTAAACACTACCTTTATTTCATACAGGAATGGCAGCAGCATTCCTCTCGCAAATTGTTGTTCAGTCAGGTTTTATTTTCTGTTTGTTGTTCAACCACGTTTTATTTCATGTTAATTGTTCAACCACGTTTTATTTTCTTTAGAGAAGTCCAAGTATTACGATATTCGAATACTATAGTTCAAATCAGTAATTAAAGTTAGTTGATTTTGTTACCGGTATGGAAACATTCCTTGTGAATTATATTCCATCATTTTTACGCTTTAATTTTTACCGTTATCTACTATACATAGTGGCTGCATAAACTTTTTTCACAATAAGAGATTTACAATTTGACAATTTGGATTTATAGCAACAAAAAACATGTCCAAATTGAAATATATAAAAAGTATTGCGTTATTTATCAAAGTGGCTTACGAACCAGTCAGGCAAAAAATTAAATTCACTGTCTGGCTTGCAAACCTCATATGTTAC
This sequence comes from Thelazia callipaeda, assembly GCA_900618365.1. Taxonomy (NCBI): domain Eukaryota; kingdom Metazoa; phylum Nematoda; class Chromadorea; order Rhabditida; family Thelaziidae; genus Thelazia; species Thelazia callipaeda. The sequence goes on from UYYF01004693.1 coordinate 25,503, forward strand.
AGATCGTTCTGAGGGGTCAAATATTAACAAATAATATGTAAGATCCGGAGAAGTACTTAGCAATTCCTTCATTCGATCAAGTGCTGCGTAGAAAAAGTTCAAAATAACATTCGAACTCCATGGAGCATTATATGGCAAATCGGACACATTTACTAGCCCTACATGCGTGACAAAACCTAGAACAGACAATATTACTTTACAAATGAAAACACTTAATGAAAGTAACATGAATATTTATGAGTAAGAAGTTTGACATACCGTTCCTGTCCCTAAAACCGGTAACTATATTTTTTATGCCTGCAAGAAACGACTGTATCCACCACTTCCTCGATTTGTGTTCACGAAAAGTTCCTCCAAAGTTGTCAAACGACGTTTTCAATTCTACATAGTTTCCATCTGAAATCAAAATATGTGGGAGGTATATAACATATTAGTTATTGAACAAATATAACAAACTAAAGGAAGAAAAATAACTCTCATCCACATTCCATTCTTTAGTTTCATTTTCATAAATAAGTGCAGTGCAAGGATCCAATATATATATCCCAAACACGAAAGTTACTATTCCTTCGGATACAAGAGTATTGATTTGTAATGAAGAATTTATCCAAAATGAAGCAAGCCTTGTGCCATTTTTGATACAACAACGTACCTGCATTGGTGCAATCTGTTTCAGCAGAATATAACAGACGAAATCTTTCTCGCTTCTTAATGCGTGTTTTAACAACAATACGAAACTCTTCCAAGTTCGATACTGGTTCATCCGTTTTAGGCTTATCCTGAAAATTTTGTCTGTCTTGCTGATCAGGTAATTTAAAGAAATCTAAAAAATTAGGGTACGGTTTGTAATAATACCGTTAAGAACTGATGAGTGACGTACTGCTCAAACTTATGTCCCCAAAAAGTCATCAATCTTTCACGATGAGAAGCAGACTGAATTCGTCGAACTTTTCGATCAGTCGAAAATTCACATACGAAAATGACAGATTTGAAACGGACAAAACATAACTGCCAGTCGTCTTGAGTTTCGTAAGGTGTAGCAGCTAATCTCGATAAACACCCACGGTTGGAAACGAAGTCTGCATCGTGACATACCTTAAAAATCGTCAAAAAGGTTTCTAAATATGACTAAAAATCGTCAAAAATGTTTCTAAATATGACTAAAAATCGAAAAAAGTGCTGTGATGAAAAATTAAGAAAACTTGAGTCACAAATTCTTGTTGTTACTATGTGTGGTTTTCTGCTGCTACTCTATAATAATTCGTGGTCTACAGTATCTTAAGACAAATGCTCCAAACAGTTTACTAAACAAGACAATAATCTTCTATTAATGTTTATTTCTAAGGCAATATTCAAAAATTTGTGAAAAATAAATGATAGTGACAATATGAAAGGCTTTTTTGAATTTTTTCTGTTAAAAAAGATTGAAGTGAGACTTTTGCAAGAGAGGTGCCGGGTTCGCTATGTTTCAAAATCCACTTTAACATCACATCCAATTTTTCTTCATTAAGTTGGTTATAGCTTTGAAATCGTTCGAATCCACGATTTAAGTCTAGCATACATCTTTTCCCAATAATGCCCTCATACAGATATCTCAATCGAGATCTACCAAGCATTATGTCCCGGTTTTTATCAACAAACATTTCTCCAATTATTGTTGGCTCTTCAAATTCAGGACTTGAATCTTGGTAGAGCGACGAATCGGTTGCTAAGAACATTCTATAAACAAAGCAATAAAATTTAAGTTATTAGTCTCAACAAAATTATTTATCCTATATACTATAAATAATTCACTACAATAGTACCGTAATGTAAATATGAGACAAAAATCAATACTGAAACATCAATCATGCGGTATCAGAGTGCAAATTATACATTCTCATAAGTTTGCATTAATAGAGCAAAAATGTTCGCTACGAGATCAGGAGCCATTGAAGAATAAGTTTGTGTTTGCTTATTATGGGTATGTTATTTGATTTCACAAAGCTAGGTTACAGAAGTTAAGGATAAGGATGATCGCTGGAGATGATAATCTATATGATTCTGACGATAATGCTTCGTTGTCAAAGGTATTTTCTTTGCATACAAGCTTTTTCATATATAAAACCTTTTTGCATGTTATCATGAATAATTTTTGTATCTCTTTAATTTTTAGATGATTTGGGTCTTTTTTAGTAAAACTAAAGCAAAGCTGGGAAATTCACACATTTGATTGATGATAGTTTGGTACTGATAAAATTGTGCTGCTTTATATTCTTGATCCAGTTTTCTTAACGTTTTTAAATTCATCTTTTTTGGGCATTAATCTTGTGATGATTTGTTGGTATGTGTAAATATAAATTTACTTGTATGAATTGTAAGATTTGTAAACAGTGTTTGTCTATGTTAATCAAATTTGACGAAATTTGTGACAATTTTCAGAAGAAATGAATTTAGGATTTAGGTGGTATGACATCAGTGGATTTACGTCTTGATGATGATATTCCTCAACCAAGTGTACCTGCTAGACTTTCACTTACAGAAAATCCAGAACAAAGTCTTCCAAGCGCTCCATCTTTCTATGCTGAAGTAAATCACCCAACTTCTCCTCTACTCTGTACAGAAGCTCAAAAAATTGACATTGTCATCAATGAATTCGAAAAAAAAGGGGAAGGAATGAGTGCATACATTGTATACAAAGTTGTTACTACGGTATGTTTTAATTTCAAATTACCAAAATCTCAAGAGTAATTTCTTTTTTTATGTGTGACTGCTTCGGTCCTTCCATTTTTCAGACTCAAAATATGATGGGTTATGCAAATCGAGAGAATGTCGTTTGGCGGCGATTTAGTGATTTTCTCGGTCTTCATAAAAAATTGGTGGACAAATATTTTTATAAAGGTTATTTGGTGCCAGCAGCTCCAGAAAAAAGTCTTGCTGCTCTTACGAAGACAAAAATAAATGCTTCTGTTGACGATAATACGAATAAGTTGGTGGTTACCTCTCACATTCATAACTAAATTAATGAGAGACTTGGTTGCTGAAGTCAATTTTGAGTGGCATAATATTTTGTCGAATTTTTTATGTTTAGTGAATTCGCAGAACGTCGAGCAAGAAGTCTTCAGAGATTCTGTAGGCGTATTGCTCGTCATCCTAAAATGGTTGTTGACTGTGATTTCCGAGATTTCTTGACAATGACAGCATCTCTACCTCGATCCATTTCTACAGCAACCTTAAGTAGTGCTGGGGTTAAGAGAATGTTTAAAACAGTCGGAGATGTGTTGTCAAGAATGGCATTTCATATGGACGAAAATGACCGATGGTTTGAGACTGCACAACAGCAAGTTCGTTTAGGATTGTATATTTTTTATCCTTTATTATGCGGCACTGAGTTTTTCGATTTAAGTTTTGTATTTTTTATAATGATTACTTTGCTATACTTTGAATTCGTGGTTAAGTAATTTGGGAATTTGAGATGGAAGATATGGAACAAAGTTTGAATAAATTGCTCCGGGTAGTTGAATCGTTGATTTCATATCGTCGAGAACTAATATCTGGTACCGACACATTTTCTAAAGCACTCGCAATGCTTGCTTCTTGTGAGGAGAATACGAGCCTTGCACGATGTTTATCCTATTTGACTGAAACATATGAAAATATCGATCAGTTACACGGTACACAGTCGGAGAAAGATTGTGCGCTACTTGCAGAGGGAGTCAGTGAACAGTTACAGATTATCTACACATTGAAAGTATGTGCATGAAACTAAAGGCGTTCAATTTCACATCGAATTGCTTATTTTACATGCATTTATGGAATATATGTGCTATTTCTTCCAAGGATTTACTTTGCTTGAGAGATGGTTCATAAGATTATGAAACTTGATATTATAGTAACTCCGAACTGGAAATCTTTAGATTTTCATATCAGTTGATTTAAAATTCGTCCTTCATGCTCCTTTCTTACTTGGAATAACTAAATTTTGGGAATTGTTTTTCGAACGAGTCAAAATTTGGCAAAATTGGCAGAGTGCGCAACAAAACCTGACTAGGAAACGCGAAATAAAGGCTCGTCACGAACTTTCTGGTCGAACAGACAAAGCAAATCAAATTATTGAAGAATTGAATTTCGTACGTCTTTTGTTTTTGCAACGCAGTAGCATCAGTTAATAAAGTAATCCTATATCAACTCGTCAAGTAAGTGCCTTATTTGTGCCATGTTTTCTGCATTTATTAACATTATTTTTTTATTTTTTAGTAAACTATTTTACTTCATCTGTAATGTAGGCAGAAAAAGCAGTTGATGAAGCAGAAAAGGAGTTTTCCGAAGTAAGTAAAGTTATTCGTGGAGAATACGAAATGTTTTTGGTTGGTCGAAAGAGTGACATGGACGAAATGCTCAAGCGATATCTTCAAGAACTCCTTGAGACTCAGAAACAACTTTTACGTCATTGGGAAAGATTCGCGCCCGAAACACAGTCTATCGCGACAGTGTAACTATCGGTGCATAAATCCTCACCATACTGTGATTTTGATGCAGTAGTTATCGGGTTACCGTCTTTGTTTGAATTTATAGGTCGAAGAAATGTAGCTGTCACTAGAACAGTCGCTTCTCTTAGCTATGCTTTCTATGTACCTAATAAATTTATCTTAGTCTGTTTTGTGAACAATATCAGCCATTTAGTACTAGAAATATGACAGTAAAAATCAAAAACTGAATATATTTGTCCACTCAAACCGTATGACATTTGAGGTAGTATAGCTCAGTCATTAAATTATGTGACTGAGTCCTTGATTTTATATGATATCTTTATCAATAGATTAGCCAAAAATACATTCAAAGAACAAGTTTAATGTTTTGAAGTCTATATCGGTATGTTACATTGCTGTAAAACACTGCCAAAACTAATGTTTAATAACTACTCGGTACCAAAACTAAGATCTAATTACTACTCAGTATATAAAAAAATAACACATTGAGATGCGTCCAAAATTATTTAATACAAACTTTGAGGAAACTCAAAGACAGAGATTTTAAATCTCAGCGAAAAGGATTCCAAGAACCTGCAGTATTTTATCGACAGCAAAGAGTTTATAACTATGATCTGAATAGACTAATATAACTGAAAATTCTAACGTTCTCATGGGAAACTGAAATTCTTTGGACTTTCATAAAAACCAGCTAATCTTTCCCTGCGCATAAAACAAAGTAAGGACACGAACAGCACAAGTGGATGCTGAAAGACGTCATAAATCAGTACGAGTGACTATTGGGAAAGCATGAGCTTCGGTATTAAATACCCATTTATTTAAAGGCATAATATTGTCGTCTGAAAAAGTGAGGTATAAATATTTGAAGGTTTCAGCAAGTAGAAAGCTTTGTTGCACATCATCAAAAGTTGGTTGGGTACTGTACACATTTCTTATGCCAGAATATCTGAAAGTATAGCTATAAGTAGAATTTATATATCTAGTAAATAGCGTCCTACTTCAGAATTTATAAGAAAATGATGTTAATGAAGAGGTTTGGTCAGCAAAATCGTAGTCGACTGGAAGCTAAGCATAACTGAGAATACTAACTGACGACTCACCCTCCAGATGTCCTGCAATATTTTTCAATAGCTTTAGCAGCCATCCAACACCATTCCCTGTACTTGTTCTTTCGTGTTGCTCGCCACAAATAAAACCAACCCTCAATGACCTGAACTTGAATTGGTCACCTAAGTCTGAATCTAATGCAACAACTTTTTACATAAACATGTCAAATTTGAAGAAGAAGCAATTCTCACTTCAGGCCGAAGAATATAGTATTTCTCTCTATCGTTGACCGCCTGAGCTTCCATTTCATCACTAAAGCGAAATGATTCTGGGCCAATACCTGTGGCTGAAAAGTTAATTTTATTCACCAGTTCCAGCCACAATAAAGCTAACTCTCACAACCTATACACATTTGCACTTATGAATGAATTTTCCTAGTCAGACAAACGATTAAAATTTACCTGTTCGGACATATGACTCGTGACAAGTATTAGCGACTTCTTCTGCAAGTTTCAGGGTATCACTGCGTCGCTGCATATTTTGCTCATTTAAGGCTTCTAATGTAAACATGCCAACAATAAAACAAGCCAGATGATCCATCTTGTGCAGCTCACGTCTCCCCTTGAGTTCTAAATTAAGAGAAATTATAAAAGCATATCAGCAGCACTATTATGCACACTGAAGATTAAGAAGTGCACACTGAAGTAAATTTAAACTGCAAAACAAATAACTAAAAAATTCTGACTTACAAGTAAATAGCTTTTTTAATCCATCACATTTCAAAAGTTTCCATATTTTCTACAAACAAAACACTAATAACCTATGAAATATGCAAGATGATTTTGTTTTGAATACCGCAACAAATGCTTTTTTATGGAATATATTGCTGCATCATACATTTCTTTAGATACTCCATCACTTTTTCCAGACCTAATCCATGACTTTAGTAGATATTCATAGAAACTATCACCGAGAGCGCCAACCGAGATATGTTCTAGTAAGAAAAAGCATCAAAAGAGAAAAAACCTATTCTACACACATGAATAGCTACGGTAAAAGTGCTATGTTGAAAAAAGTTTCTTTGTTGAAGCAGTCACTTTAAAAAATTTTTAATCAGAAATTAATAAAAAAGACTAACTGGGACCCCATTTACCAGATCTTGGATGTAAATAATTAGGATAGAGTCCATCTTTTGTTCGTACTGAAAGTATCATTTCTTGAATGCGCTTTACCTAAAAGTTCAATTCAATAAACGAGCACATATAGAAAAAAGGTAAATGATAAGTCTAGCGAAAAAA